>JASVER010000058.1:5343081-5354989 GCA_030449065.1 Oceanodroma leucorhoa | reverse complement strand
CGTGTCATCAACATTCTTCTTACACTAAATCCAAAACATAGCACTATACCAACTACTAGAAAGAAAATGAATTCCACCCCAGCCAAAACCAGGACAGCTGCATCCACCACAGACGGTCAGTGAAGGCTACGTAGAGCCAGCAGCCAGAGCAACCCTGGCGGGATTGCACTGTTGTTCACAATCTGTGTCGTGTGCCAGCCGGGGTCTATTTCTGTTTTTTTTAATTTTCTTCTCAAAGTTTGTTATTGAATGAAGTCTTTCTTATCTCAGTGACCATTGTTCTCATGCTTTCTCATGTCAGGTACCTTCTGCAGCAATATTTTTAGCTCATAATTCTGTTTTTACTTATTTCAGGAAAGGGTAGGACATCCCCTGGGATTGGAGCTAACAGCTTCAAGTAAATATCTATATGGACAAAGTCATACACTGTGAACAATTGTGTATAGTGACAAATGTGTCAATCCTGCCAGGCTCAGAACTGTTCACTAACTCTTGGAATTAATTGTGTCCCATCGCAACAACACTGGACAGGCATTCAGCAAAACAGCTTAGGTGATACTCAGTATTACAAATGTTTGTATTTAAGCACTCAGCTTCTCAAGTGAGATTCACGAGGCTGACTCCAGATACTTAGAATAGATTGGTAGGAAATCTTGACTTTAGACTGAATCTCAGACTGGTGCTGTATTCCAGATGTTGAAGTCAGTGAATAGGAAAGTCAAGGAACAGGAAAAGACGGAACTTAAACTTGTGGCTTCTACATAATTCAGTTTCTTTTCATGCTTCTGGGCATGAAATGCATAGCCAAAGACATTTATGTCCAGAGCCAAGTGGGTTCGGCATGGTCTGAGGTTGATTAAAGCAAGTCTCTGTGCTGAATGTCACTTTCTTGAATTAAGGACAGGCTGAACTTTGAAACAGGTGCCTAAAGAGTCAGCAAGCTGGAAATAATACAGAGCATGTCCAGTACTGTAACTTGAACTGAAATTTTTGTCTCAAACCGTCATCACAGCGAGTATCTCAGTTTAAAGGTTCTTGAATCACTCTCATGAATTTAAGCAACTAAAATTCCATGCAGACAGGACTTTCAGTAACTAAGTGGTTCACTGAGTGCCTGACTGTGATATTTCTTAATGCAAAGTGCTATATAAGATCTTGGGATATAATGCCATCTACTGGCATTTTATTTGCTATTTATGCATGTTGCTTAGGCTTCTGGAAGACCACCCCATCTTCCTGGATTGGCTACTGCAGGCTCTCAGGGTTACCTCAAACTACTGAAAATTACACTAACAGGTTAATTTATTTTCCAACACATAGTTGCAAGTAGGCTGCTGCTCCAGAAGGTCACAGGGCTCCCATGGTTCCCATGTCAGCTCTGCAAAACCCATGCAGATATTTTGGATAGCCTAGAATATCTAAAATGTCCCTACATGCTTAAAGATATGTAGGAAACTGAAATGAGCCCTAGATCTTCTCTAAATGTAAATGGGATCTTAAGCACCTCTTCATAGAGCACCAGTGTGCAGAAAACAACATTTAGTTACTTAAATCTCAAAGTAAGCAAAGGGCGCTTGGTTCTCCTAACAGTTGTGTGGGGACACCAGGGCAAATACCTCCTATCTGTCTCCTTTCACGCAGAGGAAGCCAAGTTAACTAAGTCTGGCAGACATCTAACTTTAAGATGCTGATGATCAGTGAAAAGTGAAGCATCCTGTAGTTCAAACGTTTCTAGCATACTTAAATATTACAGGTAGAGAAAAAGGATGAATAGTATGATTATTATTAAAGTGCTCAATTACACAGAACAATGTAATGATAATTTGCTAATACCCACTTTGGCTTCTGTATTATTGTATATATTTTGCTATTACCTTTTATTATTTTTAAATAGCGCATTTATAAAGAATTTTTAGTTAGTGGTGAAATTACACTCGAAGAGACGGACGTGTTGAGAAAGTTTTAAGTACAGGATAAGTATGCTGCCTGTAGCAGATATTGGCTATTTCTTAATATGTACAAGGATATAGAGTAAATGATCTTTGGCCCATCTATTAGGAACAAAATTACTTTAAAGTAAGATATTTCTCTAAGACTGGGAGCATTAATTACAATTTTACACATCTAAAAGAGAATACTTACAAGTAGATTAAGGCTGTCTCTAGAATTTCAAATAGGAGCTTTTTTGGGTTTACGTTATAAAGTTAGACACATTCAACATATCTAAGTGATGTCTGATTTTTCTTCAACTTTGGATATTGTTGAGGATATAGAAAAAAGCATCTTGGTTAGGACAGTCCCCTGGCACACTCGTTAGACTGATCAGATCCAGATTGCAATATTGGCATTTGTTTATGCAGTAAATCCCAACTTTGCAAAAAGAATTGCAAGTTAGAAATGTTTTTAAAATCGATCTAGACTGTCAAAATACTTAATAAATTTAGTTAACTATAGTTGCATATTTTTTAAAATATATATTATTCTTTATTTTAAAGAACTTCCTGCATTTATACTGGGCTTTCCAATAGGCATTGTTCGCTAAGCTGGACAAAAGACTTTTCCTGTGTCTTTTTCTTCCATTCGTACTGCTAATCATACTGACTATGTAGGATTTTCAGAAAAGCATCTGAGAAGACTTATTTGTAGAAATGCTCATTTTACCTACTCAGTATGCCAGCTTCATACTGTTACTTGTCTCAAACCTAAAAGTTATGTTTTGTATTTAGATCTATTCAGTGTTTTCAGAATTGCTCAATGACTGTCTCTTACAAAATGTCTAAACCAGCTGTGGAGCATGGAGTCAAAAACAAATCCTATTTCTAGGATCCTAAACTAGGTTATAGTCTTGCTTTATGTCTATTTTTTACTAAATAAATTTGAATTCTTCTGTACAAATTGATAAAAATTCAGCAGGAAAGGTTGAAAATGTCCTTACATCAAAAAAGTTAAAATATTCTGGAGGAGATTGCAAATGTAGGCTTCCCTCAGGCACAAAAGGGAATTTATTCAGATTTGCTACATCATAGTGTTGTTACATAAAAGCAGCCATGTCTTCCTCTTTACATGATTTGAAGGAAAGCTGTCGCTCTCTTACTTGTTCCTGCGGAAGTGAGACATAAATTATAGAACAACTGGCTCTTGGATCGTCACTTCATCCTGAATGATCTGAATGCCAAATTGTTATTTGGTTTTCAACACTGAGGGCACATGCAGAAGCAGAATGTCAGGTGAACGCTAAAGTAAAATTAATTAATTAATCAAAGGAATAGAATAAAAACCATTTTAGCACTTCTATGGTCAGCTTTAGTTTACACAGATTTTTAATATTACAGTTTGGGCACTGGGTATTTAAATCCCACAGAAGTCACACTTTGGGTACTTTATTCCTTTTTCTTGTTTTCTAATCAGGCTTCAAATTTATGTAGCTGTCCTACTAATGCAATCTTTCAGAAGGGAAAGTTCACCTAGGGCTTTCTAAATCTTACATGAGTATCATTACTCCTTAACCATCCTTCCTTAGTCATGAATGTGCAATTTTGCTTGAAGTCTTATGTGTCAGGGCAATCATTTATTTGAACTGATGTTTTCAGTCTGGCACATTCTTCTCTGTCTTTCGTCTTGGGAAAATTAGCATAATGTCTTTGACAGATATCCAATAGAATCCTTAATTTATATAGTGTCTCTTCATTTTCTGTTTGGTTTTAAAAGCTTAGTTCAGTGTTAGAAGCAGTATAAAATAATATAAATGTTACCCATTCTCCAGTAGTATGAAACTGTTAGGATTAAATTGATATGCAATCTTTTTATATATTTCTAACTACTTATTATTTTTACATGTCTGCATCAATATACAAATGCAGGTCATTTCATCTATGTTTTGCGCCTTTTTTTTAGAATTCACTCCTTTAAATAGTTATATATTGAATAAGTCTCTCTTCTAGATATAAATTATCTCTATAATACAAACAAATAAACTGGTACTTTTGTTTGGAAATATTTGTCTAAACCATGGTTTGTATAATTCATTTTAACTGTGATACAATGTAAAATTGGTTTTGAACAATTTCATGCACTTATTCTAATGAATAAGCAACACTGAATTAAAGTCTTTATTAAAAAAACTGTGGTATCTTCTTTTTCAAAGGAAAAATAGATTTCCCCCTCAAAAGAACCCCAAAGTATGTAATACGTAGAGTTCTTCACTACAAGAGCAAGGGAAAATGTAACTCACCCTTCCATTGACTCCAAAGAATACTGAAAACCAACTTAATGTATTTTTATTCATGTAATTTGAGGATCAAAGGAATGGAATGCTTTCATAGAAGGAATGACTAAGTTTGGAGAGAGAAACTCTTTAGTTTGGAAGTCAGATGCCAGAGAACAGACATAATGGAAGTCTATAAAACCGTGAACTGACAGAAGGGCTGGGGCATGGGGGGACGGGAGAAGTGGTAAAGAATTGAAGTGAGTCATTAAAAGCAGGAGTTATGGAAAGAAAAAACCCCAACAATTTGTATTATCAAGGCATAAACTACACTGGTGCTGAATCACTAGGCTGTTCTTTTCTTTTTTCTCCTAAAAGAGGACAGCTCCTAAGTTATAAGCGTTAATATACAGTATTTTTTCCCTCTTAAAATTAAGTCTGATAGCACTGTGTCACTGTGTCAGAGCCGTAAATGATTGGTTTGTATCTCCAATGATTCCTAAGATTTCAGAAGCCGATTTTCATCTCTAGGTCTTGTAGTCTGCCCAACAAAGAATTTGAATGAGTGATTGAGAAAAGGAGGTTAGAAGGTTTCTCTCCACATACTCTCACAGATGTTCTCTTTGGATTTCACCACAGAAGGATATGCCAACTATGCCTGCATCAGTCGACTTCGTGTTGGGCCACACATAACATATCTGTTCACCTTGTGATTACATAAATTCATAAAAATATTGTCAGACCAGGCACCGGTGCATGATACCAAAGAACATATATGGCCACTCTCTGAAATACTGGCCATAATGCTCTTTTTGTAATGAACCTCTTTTTCCTAACAGCATGGAGAGAGCAGTACCACCTGTCTGTATTAATTTTATCATGGCTATTAGTCTTATGGTTTGTGTTTAAAAAATAACAGAATGGTAGGAGAAAGACTGATGCAGAGCTTAGGGGAAGTAGTGTCCAGCTTACATGAAGACATTGCATTACAACACGCTTGTGAGAAATGCATAAAGATAACTTGGAGTGACAATGTATATATTTGCAACAGAGGGTTCCTCTTTCAGGATGTTCTATATCAGCCAATGGATAGCATGCAAAATAAACTGTGCCATGAAGGTGGAAATCCAACAGAGTTGACTAAAGCCATAGCAAAATATAAGCATCTAAAAGTGCATCCTATGCCTACTTTATCCAGAGTAAATAAATAGCTGGATATGCAACAGTAACAGTGAATCATTGTGAGACTGTCTTTTTTTTTTTTTTTAATTACATTTTAATTTAAGCCATGTTGTTCTTTCTTTTTCCATTTCCAGAGAAGTGATTAGGTCCATGTCATTCATGGAATGTAACTCCAAAATGCAGGATCCTAAAATATGACAAGTTTAATTCTTTCTATAAGCTGATACCTGCAATAACTATAATGTTGTCCAAAAAGAAATTATCTCAGAAACTTTTACAAACACAAATGTATAACTATTTCAACATTTGTATAAATTGGGGCATGCCACAGACAAAGAAGTGGGTTTTTTTACTACACATCTGTTTACTGATTTTTGTTATCACTGTGTAGATACTGAAGGATATATTCACTGGAAGATTTACTCACACTGTTAATTTCTCCCGTGACTGATCATGGAACAGTGCGAATGAGGTGAACAGAAATATCAATAAAAGTGAGCAGAATGTAATCCATAAATGGTAAATATATTTTGAGTAAATGGAAACTGTTCATAATTCAGAGAAATATTAATAATTGGGAACTAAGTTTAGGCACCTAATTTAAGTGCTTAAATTTAGTGGTTATTTTTTCTTATGCTTCCTGTATTGTCAATACAGGGAGATTCCCAGGCTCTGAGTCACCGTCTATAGGAGATTTGTTAAGTTAGGTGCTAAAAATAAATAAGAAGAATATATCTTTTATTTTAAAAATAACATTGAAACATTCCGTTGTAATATTTTCTAAATATATCTAAATCAGTTTTGTGTACAAAATGGGAGAGAAATTAAGATGTCAGCTTCTGAAATCAAAATAGTTATTAAAAAAAAAATTGTTTTTGAACTCAAATCACTTTCACAAACAGGAATAAAAAACACTTTCTACATCACACTAATTTGAATTATTTGCTTTCTACTTTCCCTTTTTACTCACTTTTGGTTCAGCCATGAGAACTCATTATTTCCTGGTGTTCATCAATGACCACATTGGGTTGGGTATCATAATCTTATTTTGAATGACTATAGGAACTCTTAAACATATCAGTCATTAATAATTTTGTTTTTACAAAGAACACTAGAAATACGGATATTAAAAGAAAAGTAGATCATAAAAACAGTTAAAAACCCCCGAAGTGCAAATATTTTAAAATTAAAGTGATATTTTTTAGCTACTGCATTAGTTGAGAACAAAGGAAGAAATGAAATAAATTTTAAATTTTGATTCAATGTTATTTATTCAGGGCATGCATTTTGGAAAGCAATAATTTAACAAGATTATGAAAATTCCACATATCACTAGCAAAAAGTTAAATATTTAAATATAAAATAGCGCTTTTTCTTTGTTACAGCTGCCTGATTAGATTGACTTTATCAAGAATTAGTATCAGAAACATCAAGAACAAGTATCAGAAATAAAAATGTACCTCAAATTTCTGAAAATAAAGTGGCAAGCATTGTTACTTCCATTTTAAAAAGTCTTATTTCTCATAACAGAGAGGAATGCTGAATCCTGTTTCCTTTGCATTACAGATGAGCGTTCACCATAGCAACCTCAAAATGTGATCTAAGAACCATTTGAAAACATCTCAAGCATTAATCTCCCTATTCTATATCTTTTAATTGGCATGTATTTGACTTCACTTGAAGTGAATAAAAATGCACTTGGCTTATGTAATAACATGTTTACAATGACAGTAGACAACAAGCTTGTGGAAAAACAAGGGTTTCAAAAAGGGCCTGATATTTACTGTGAGTGGTATCAAAATAGAGGCAAAGTACATTTATTTTTAACATAATGTCTTACGAGTTTCTGGAAGAGATAGGACAGTGACAGCAGACTGTATGTAGGGCAGCTGATTAGTGAGGTCTTAACCTATGTCAGCTTCTTCCAATTATTTGCTGCTGATGGGCTGTAATTCAGAAGAATTTGTCCCAGCCATGTGTCCAGGAAGAGTATGGGGAAAAAAAGTTCTCTAAAATAAAAACAAAACAGAAAACAAAACAATGTTATTATGATACATGTCCCTTTGCAGATAGAGTGCTTCCCAGAAGAGCTTTGTTTTGCACTGCAATTCAACAAGGAAAAGGTTTATATAAAATTTTTAGAATAGCTTTAATAACGAAAGAACTGAGAGGCAGAATAACTGCAGGATATTTTATGCATGTTCAATTTATTTCATGCAGACCAGAGCCATTTTATTTATTTTTTGTTCTTAAAGGAATCTTATACATCAAAGTATGGAAACAGTTGAAGTAACCAAAAAGCCAGCGAAAAGCAGACATTATACAAACATAAAGGATAAAAAAATTATTAATTTCTCCAACTCATGACTGGAGTGGCTGGTTCTGGCTCAGTCTACCTGTTTGATCATGTTGCATCTCCAGGCTAGAATATGCACTTTCAGATGGTGAACCAGGATTAACACTGGAGGAGTTGTCTATGATGCTTTCTATCTTCCAGTGACTGCACAAGCTGTAAAGAAGCACAATATGTACATCCGCACAAATTGTGTCACAGTGCAGTTAGTCCCAAAGTGTTAGGTCTCTGGCTAGGATCTAAGGGAGAAACAGAAGCTGGGGAATGTAGAGTGTATAGGCAGAAGATAAAGAGCAGGGAACAGAGGAAAGATGAACATCAGAAAATCTGCATATTGATGCAATGAAATGCTATCAGGAACAGACTAAAGTCTAAGTACCGAAGGTGAAGCAACAGCACCAAGAGACCCAAGAGCAGTGTAATGTGTAGATATTTGTCAGCTATTTCCAGGCTTTCATATGCTCAGGAGTTCTTCCTGTAGGCTACTGACAATCTCCAGCAGTTATGCAAACTGAACACTTGCTGATGATTCATCAGCTGGTGACCCTTTGTGAGCCATTATCCTCAATGATAGTTGCAGACGCAATTACGAGTGAGCTGTTGAACTGACTGCACATGAACCCATTCAGATAGCATCCTGAGACAGTAGGTTATCTTCATTGTCATAATTTGCCTGGGCTCTCCAATCTGTAGCAAGAGTTTATGTATCAGCTCTTTGTAGATGTCCTTGACACCCCATAGTGTCTCAAATGGCGATACATGCCTATGTTTAATCAGCTGAATCCCACCTAAGGTGTCTACTTCAAACTGAGCTGAATGTCTTTCTAAGCTGTTTTGACTAAATCATCATTTATTAAAAAGTGAAGTTTAGAAGCTGGCTCACCTACACTAAGTCACAGAAATTCAGGTTTCTTAATTTGAAATTAAAATCCAGCCTTAGTGTCCTTCTGTGGTATACACGGTAAATTTTGTCAGTGATTTAGGTAGCTATGATCTTTTCGCTTGACTAGAAGCAAGCAAAACTGCTTCTTCATTATGGGGTGAACTGTGAGGAAAGGTTATTTCTGAGACTGTAAAACAGAGGACCGATCCTCTGTGTATGTGAATTTATGAATAAAAGTAATGAAGAGATGTTAACAAACTAGAAGGTTCAGCAGCTTCAACCAAAAATTACAATTCAGTTGAAGATACTGAACACTCTCAATCTGGCTTGCTTTCATTGGGATTCATTTGGTGCACTGATGTTCTACTCATGTGAGTAAATTATAAAACGTGGTTTTTTTTTTTTTTTTTTTTTGTAGTAAGCATCCAGTAACTTTGGGCCACTGCTTACTATTAAAGTCAGAACTGTTCCAACTTTTCAGGGCTTGTACTTACTCTGCTTCTGAGGTTCAAGCAGTGAATGCCTTTGCATTTCTTTTTCTATTCATTGTTATGGAGCAGTTTGGATGTGTCATGGAGTACTGCACAGGGCAGGGTAAGCCATTCCATTCCAGGTGAAAAGCTTACAGCCGCAAAGCAGTCTATGTTTGAGGGCAGGTTGAGATTTAAAGTAGGGCAAGTCCAGTGACAAATACAGAACTTTATTTGAATAATCAGAATTGTTCTCAAAACTGTACTTGCAGTAGTTGTCAGTTCTCAGAATCTAATGTTTTTAAGATCCTAGTCTGTTTTGTATTGCTTTTGTAATGCTTTTCTGGGTTTCTGTCAAAATCAAAGTGATTGCTGCATACAAAATACACTATTTAGAAAAACTATCCAAGATTCACAGCAAAGAGCTAGGTTACTGTTTAAAGGTTGTATTATCATTGCTGTAGGCACACCTGTGGAAACTAAAGGTGAATATCTCTATTTCAAATATTTTAAGAATTTAAAAACCAGAGAAAGCCAGAGGAAAAAGGCTTTAAACAGTTTAAATAAACTATCGTTGAATATAATGAAGACACTAAGTTTCATTTATGCTGTTGTCATGGTTTAACCCCAGCCACTTGCTCACTCCCCCCTCAGCAGTATGGGGGAGAGAATTGGAAGGGTAAAAGTGAGAAAACTCGTGGGTTGAGATAAAGACAGTTTAATAGGGAAAGCAAGAGCCACGCACGCAAGCAAAGCAAAACAAGGAATTCCTTCACTACTTCCCATGGGCAGGCAGGTGTTCAGCCATCTCCAGGAAAGCAGGGCTCCTTCACGTGTAACGGTTATTTGGGAAGACAAAATGCCATCACTCCGAAAGTCCCCCCCCTTCCTTCTTCTTCCCCCAACTTTATATGCTGAGCATGACATCATATGGTGTGGAATATCCCTTTGGTCAGTTGGGGTCAGCTGTCCCAGCTGTGTCCCCTCCCAACTCCTTGTGCACCCCCAGCCTACTCGCTAGTGGGGTGGTGTGAGAAGCAGAAAAGGCCTTGACTGTGTGTAAGCACTGCTCAGCAATAATGAAAACATCCCTGTGTTATCAACACTGTTTTCAGCACAAATCCAAAACAGCCCCATACTAGCCACTATGAAGAAAATTAACTCCATCCCAGCCAAAACCAGCACAGCTGATTAAAACACTATACTCACTAAACTTTACTACTTTGAGAATTATAATGACATTTCCACCTTATTTGGTTTGTGGGTTTTTTTGAGCTTTCATTTTTCTGTATTGGAGAATGTAGATAATATTTAAACTGCTGAAAATGATTTGTGAAATTTGTTGCAGTTTTTAGTTCTCCTGCCAATGTTGTCAAACTATTTATCAAGTATTCCAAAGAGTTTGTACACCAAGTTAATAAATTTTGATGCTTTATTGTTTATTCATGGAACATGAGGAATAATAATAATAACATAGATTCATGTTTTCTGGTTGTGAAGGAATGAATAGACTGCATTGGGCAAAGTACTGCCAGCAGGTTGAGGGAGGTGATCCTTCCCCTCTACCCAGCAATGGTGGGGCACACCTGAAGCACTGAGTCTAGTTCTGGGCTCCTCAGTGCAAGGGAGACATGGACATACTGGAGAGAGTCCAACGAAGGGACACAAAGGTATTTAAGCAACTGGAGCATCTCTCCTATGAGGAAAGGCTGGGAGAGCTGTATATAGAATTACACATGTAATTCTTATCTCTTTTGATTGCTGTAAACACATATGTACATGCACATACACACCCAAACATCCCTTGTCATTCTAGATTTATGAATGTGTAGTATATCAAAATAGTAAAAATAGACTTTATTATAGTTTAGGACTAAGCAGGCACAGAAGGAGAAAATTCCTGTCATCCCACTTTGGGATGATTAATCCTAGCCTTCCTTTATTGTCAATGGAGGATCCTCCAGAGAACAGAGATACTAGATGCTCAAATAGCCTTCTGAATGACTACAGATAGATCTCTCCATTCACTAGATATGGGCCCAGAGAAGAATTCACCTAAGTTAGATATTTCAATTAGGTATCTGCCTTTAGGTTGAATAAATTACTTCCTTTCATCTTTTTTTAAATTTTGTTCCCAAATATGGCAGGATAAAAAGTAAAAATGTGACTTTTCTCAGCTTTGCGCACAAACTACAGTTTCTTTTCATAGTGTTTTTTGCAAGCAGGGATAATATATATTATTTAGTAAGTAGATGGAAGTAATAGTAAGTAGACGGAAAAGCCCATGCAACTGGAAATAATTTTGAATGCAACATTTGTAACTACAATTCTACATGCACAAGTATTATAACAAAAAACCACACTGACTTCTATCAAATAACTTATGTGTAAAGTTATACAGTAGACTATTTTCCGAATAATAAATTTAGACCATTTAATTTTTTTGTCATAAAAGCAAACAAGTCTCTGGTATCCAATAGTATCTGTATCGTTAGAGCATAATCTCAACTAAAATCAGTGTACAGTTAAACTGTGAAATGACTGACAATTACATGTTCCTGTGTACTGCTATATGGATCCATTAACAGGCATATTCTGTGAAATTAAAATGGCAGTTTTTTCCATTTACTGTAATGAAATTTATTACAAGGAGCGTGATAAGGATAAGGATAAAAGTACCATGGCTTGTTATATAGAATCATAGAATCATAGAATCATTAGGGTTGGAAAAGACCTCTAAGATCATCGAGTCCAACCATCAACCCAGTACAAATGCCCACTAAACCATGTCCTGAAGCACCTCATCCACACGTTTT
>JASVER010000058.1:5246598-5341911 GCA_030449065.1 Oceanodroma leucorhoa | reverse complement strand
CTCCATGATCTTCCCCGGCACCGAGGTCAGGCTGACAGGCCTGTAGTTCCCCGGATCCTCCTTAATATGATCTTAAAAAACATTATGAATAAAATTAATAGCACATGGTCTGCACAATGAAGGCAAAACCATGGACGTTTACCATAAAGAGTTCTGGCAACATTGTGTTTGATTTCATTGAGCCTACACAGGAATGTTATTTTTACAATTATCTACACACCACAGATATTAGATATAATTACTTGTACCGACTTTAAGGTCTTCTAAGCTTATATTATGCACAAAAAGTTTTATTTGGCCATATTTTTATACCATTTTTACAGTTATCTTAAGTTGCAAGAGGAGGCTAGATACGTTCACAGCATAAGCCTTGACAAATTTCACAAAAAAATCAATAAATTGTTTTCACAAGACTTCCAAAGAGAGGCTTTATTTGCGAATGTTTTGCTAGAAAGATTAGTTCCATATGAATAGTTCATTTCATTGATGTAATTTCAGTTTTATCTTGTACTTTGATCTAGCAGAAAGCTTTCAAAAAGATGACAGTACCTTAGGGAAATCTACTGTCATGGAGATACTACAAGTCAAGATAATGTCTTAAAAGAAGCAAGTGTGCTTATATGCTGCTAAAGGAACAGTTTAACTGGTTGGGTTTGAGTTTTCAAGCCAAGTGTTTTATATGTGCTAATCAAATTGTTATTAAACTATATTGCTTAATAATCCAGAACTTTCCAAACTATTAAGAAGATATTCTTACACAAAAAATACATAAAGAACCTTTGCTGATCAGCAATCTGTTAACATAAGTTGACTTAATATTTTATTACTTTGATTCACTTTGATAGGTCAGAAAAACCATATTGTATGAGACTCAATGACAAACTTTGTACAGAAACACTATTGGTGAAAATAGACAAATACATGTTGTGATTGTGTCTTCATGACATTCAACAAAGAATGACAGGCTTGCTAATGAAAACATTAATGGTTTTTGCAGTCCTTTAAACTGCAGACTTGATTGAAAATGCACATTTGATTTTTATCCCCATTTGAATAATTCAGACTCTACTACTGCTATAAATTTTGAGTCCTAATGTAAAATACATGGCTGAGAACTGTCAGACCAGCAGACGTTTTTTATTTCCTAAATATAGAATTCATTAATTTCTGTGTATTTCCTATCAATTTGTTTAAATGCCTCTACAACTTTTAAAACTCCTAACATAGGTGCTGTCAGTTTTTTGATCCTATGGCACTCCCAGTCTGTGTTTTTAATATTGTAAAATACATGTTATGTCTAGTCTACTGGGAAAAAAGATCTTTAAAAATGTTTCCTTAAAAAGGTAGGAAAAGACAGTACTGGTATTTTTCAGCAAAAATACGATAAATTTGAAATCTTAGTTTCATCATTCAAGCAAATCTTCCATGGACTTCAGAGCTCAGTTCTGAATAATTTGTTCAATGGAACATTTAAACTAGTTTATAGAGGAACAATAAATAAGTGAAGCTTGAAATAAATCGCTAACTGTTACAGTCTAGCTGATTTTCAGTTTTTTTATGGCACATAGCCATGTAGAAAACCTTTGACCTGTTTACTGCTGTAATTTATTAATCACATATGCATAATCTATGAATTAATTATTATTATTATTGTGTGAACAATAAGCTTGTGCAGGAAGGGAGTAGTCACTTAAGATTCAGTATTACAACTCTCAGTTTTTGTGGTCAAGCTTAATTTTAACCTGTGACTAGTCCTATTGAAAATATATTTAAATATTGTGTGGCTGGGTTGTCTTTTTACCTCACTTGCTCTCAACCAATTTAGACAAAAAAAGGTACTTATTTTGCATTATTTATTTTTTACTCTGGATACTTTCACCTCTCTACATTTTGGGAAAACAATTTATTATTGTCCTTTTGAGAATCTCTCTCCTGAGTATCTTAAAAGCTCTTAGTATTCATGGGATCTTGTTGTGCTTCTTTGCTAAAATGTAATTAAGGAGAGAAATATGCAGGTTTGATAGAATTTGTTTTCAGATAAATCAACAACTCTGTCAGAGTAAATTAGGCATCCCATCCTGAACTCCAGATATTTCAATTGGAACACTTATGCTGTTGGTGAATGAGACATTTGTGTCAGGAATATAGTATGTGTAGGGCTCTAATTGATCCAGCTTCACGTTAATGTATGAAAGAATCTTTTGTCACTCTTCTATTCACAAGTCACACAAAGAAATATGGCAACACCTTCATTTCTCCTGTTTGCATTCATCTGGAAACAAAAAGGAAAGATAAACAATTGTGACCTTTTTTGACAGAACACGATTTAAATAAAACCAACATGATATCCAGGATTTATCACAATTAAATGTTGTCTTCCCTTGATGTATTTGCAAAATAAATGTTAGAAATGAGAGTTCTTGAGCTAAATGAAAATGCAAAGGATCAAATTTTTCTTAACAAAAGGAGATTAAATACTGCATAACTGAATCCATCACATGGCCCATTCAGTCCAATATCCTGTTTTCCGTATTATGCATGACTGTTCTAGGAAAAGCCACAAAACCCCAAGTAACATGAGTATGATGAGGTTACACACAACTTACCAATTTACAGAAAATAACACCGAGAACGACACCGACAATCTCTGCAAAAGCTCTAATTTGCTATAAATAAATGTTCTAAGCAAACACAAAATAAGGCTGATCCTATTATGCATGTGAAATGAGAAAGACCATGAGAAACATCCCATCTGTTTGCAATCATGAGCTCTGTGTGCTCTCTTGAAAGTTGTGTAGCTGCTTTATTTCCAGTCCTCCTACCTAGGCATCTGACCATCCAATTATTCCATGCTCCATCTGAGCAAGGTAACAGAGGTACTTTGTATATACTGATATGAAAATTATGCAAGCTGTAGTAAATTAACAAAAAATAATTAGAGCAATTTAAACCCTATTGTACCCTGAATCACATCAAACTCTGCATTAACCCTACACTTTTCAGAAGTGTGAGGTAGGGGCTTCTGTTGTGGATCTGCTTTTTAGCTTGGCCTGATGCATGATAAAAGCTGGACTTTTTTCACGTCCAAGATGATCTTTAAAACAACATAGCTATGTTCCAACATCACTGTGGTTGATCCAATAAATCTCCAGAAAGGCTGCATACTATGGCATTTAGGTTTGTCCAGAACTTCTGATTTGTTCCCATAGATCAGGTCAGGAGAACAAAGCAATAAACAAGGGAGCTGTTTTTTACCATGTAAATGGGTGGCATCAAACAGAGAAAAACTACATATTCATACCATGAGTATACAGAAAAAGTATCTGTCAGGAATGTGCTCATATGCATAATAAAAAACAACAAAAAATATTAGTTGCAGCAACTGCAGTAAATATTAAATAGAACATCTAATGAGATTCCACTAAACTTTTTTCTAAATCTAGTCTAAAGGTAGTGTTGCATATTAGCACTTCCAGAACTTGGCTATACAATGAAAGACACTAATTTTTATTTCTCTAACATATTGAGAAAAAACAGTTGCATGCCAAACAGTTTTAACAGTAAGGAAAAAACATTGAATTTCAGTGCTTGATTCATGTAGATTAATTAATTTGAAATTAGAGCATAAGGCCTCCAAGCAAGTGAATTCAAAAGAACACAAAGGTTACGTCCTGTCTTTCATATCTTATTTGGGGATCTGAACCTACCTATTGCAAAATTTAGTATCTAAGCCATCGGTCTTTTGTCTGAAGTGTTAAATATTTGTAGAAAATAAGTAGGTTTTAAAAGAAAACAAAAAAGCAGTGATTTAAATTTACTAAATTCCTTGGATTCAATTGCACAACTTTCATGGCATTCATCTCTGATTCAGGAAGGGTTCCCAGACCACAAGGTGGTTAAGACCTTGGAAATCAAAGTGAAGCACATGCTGATGCTTTCTTTGGATGATGACGTTACGTAATACATTGTAATAATTTTATTAAGACTCCATTTAAGTTAAAATAACTTAATGTTTAATTAAAATAAGTGAATGCTAATTTAAATTATTACAGAAAATTTCTAAGCCAACAGCTGATAAAATAACCACAACAAAATCGCAAAACTTTCATGTTTAAAAAAATATTATTAAAAGTTCATATTTGTTTACAGAACCTTTCTTTCTTCTTTTTATTTTCTTTTTCTCTCTCCCACCCCTGAATCCTTGTATATGACTCATAATGTTGTTTCATTACTTACATAATAATAACAGTATGCATGTCACCATATTCTTGGCATTGTGTAATTTTTAACGTTTCCCCCATGTTTAATATCAAGGGAGATCCTTTGACATTAAAATCCTTCGCTTAGTATTCCTGTCTGTAAATCTAGATATCAAACCAATATCTATGTTAAACAGTTTTCTTATATATGCCCCTACAGGGGAGCTTTTGTAACTTTTTTTCCATGCTTCTTCCTCCCCAGTCCACCCTGATCCATCTCCCTTCCTTTGGTCCTTCCCCTAAACATCCCATAACAAAGCTGACACATGGCCACAATCCCTTTAAAACAATCCCAGAATGGTCTTTTTCCTGCATCTCATAATAAGTCCTCTACCCTCACAGGAAATAAGCCCCTGTGGTTTTCACGGATTTACAGGAAGGGAGAATTTCTTCTCTGGTTGTATTGTTGGCAAGTTTCACACCAGGGCCAATGGTCGAATCACTCTCCTTGATGGACTTAAGGGCAACTGTTTTGGTGGAGTGGGCTTGCACTGGTCAGGTTACTCAGGCTCCTCAGAGCCTTTATTACTTTATAAAGGCAAAATTATTTCAATATGTACGAGAAGTATACAAATAAATCCTTTAAGCTGGGAAAGACAGAACTTTGATTAAAATCTTAAAGACTTCTTTTCTAAAATTAGCTAGAAAATACATTATGCTATTCAGTAGAATCACCTTTTTCCCCCAATATATGTGTCATTGTTTTAGGTTTATTTAACCCTATGTTTTAAATTGGAAGGTATGGAAATTGTTGCTATAGATAATAAAGACTTACACAGAATTTAATCAAATTATTTGCATAACATTAGCATGATACTGAAAGATATATATATAAAGGGAAGGAATACTCTCTGAAACTTCTGCTGCCTTTCACTGAATATGAACTCACTGTTCCTTCTATCTGGAATTACAGAGAAAAGTTTAGACCATTAGTAGTTATTTTGAGAGATCACAGAAGACAGGTAATGGTACCTGAAACCTGGAAAAGGGCAATTTCCTTTTAAAAAAAGTCAAAAAAGGGAGGTAGCATGATTGAAGACCTTGAAGGCAATGGAGAAGCAGGAGACATATCATGTTTTAATTAAGGTTTTTGATAGTGTTTCACATGACATTTTTAAATGATACATTTTTATAACTGATAGAATTATTATTGAGCAAGATTTTTTTTTCCCCTGTTGGAAACAAAGTTTCCTTGGCAGTACTATACAATCTGTTGTAGGTCTGATACCATTCAATATGTGTGTTGTTGACTTCCATGTTGGTATAGTATATAAATTTATGAAATATATGCATGATACTGAGTTGCAATAAACAGAATGAGAAAAAATTGAATGTATAGCATTTTTAGAGAAGGCATATACACGTGATAATATATGCATATGGACAGGATTCAAAAACTATGTTTTGCAAAAAGATAAAAACATTATATTATGATTTATAAACAGGAATATAGGGTGCAAGATATATCCATTGCACTAACTAATGGTGAAGGCAACAGCTGTTCATTTATTTTGCCTCATTTTAAGGCATCCATGAGGGTAAAGCAAAGAATATGATCAGATTTGAGAAAAGCATGACTTAAAATTAAAGGAAAGGCAAAATGAGCTTTTAGTAACTTCATGAGAAAGACTCCTGAAAAGAATGGGTTTCTATTTATCATAATTTTTTATTTTGTGTCCAGGATGGGTAGATAAATACATAATAGGCTTAAATTTAAGCAAAGGAGATTAAGGTTAAACATAAAGAAACTATCTAGTAGTACACTCGGTGAAGCAAACAGATACATTTCTCTAAGCAGTTGTAAAATCTCTGTCATTGTCTTTAAAATCAGACTCAAAATTATCAGAAATATGGCATAAATAACATTCTTGCCATGGAGTAAGGAGGTGGAATAGATGACCTGTTAAGGTCAGTGCTCTGTGATTTTCAGGACTGGAATTTAATTAAGAAGAAAATAATTGGAAGAAGATGGTGGTATATCATAATTACTTCTTTTATAACCAATATTGGTTGTAGTGTGATAATGTTTGCTACACAATGATAGACTGATAGAGAAATTTAGGAAGAGGTCTCTGAAGTTTGCTTGGCCCAACCTCCTGCTCAAAGCAAGGCTAACTCTGAAGCTACGTCAGGTTGCTCAATCCTTTTTGTTGATTTTTAATATCTCCAGGGGTGGAAATTCCATAGCAACTAGTTTCAATGTTTAACCACCCTCATTCTGATATTTTTCTTCATAGCTGGAATTTACCTTGTGGTGCTAGTCGCTTCAGTGCACACCTGTAAGTGCCTGACTCTATCTTGTCTGTAACCACCACGAGGAATCTGAAAATAGCAATTGGATTTTGCCCATCATTGAAATAACGCTTGACTTCTGTATAAAGTACTGCAAAGTGCACTATAAAGTAACCAAGTGCTAATGATTATCCACCACGTTTTAATTTAATTTCAATATAAAATTACAACTTAACCCAGGTGATTATTGACTGAGTTCATATAATTCTGAAAGTGATGTGTCTTACTAGACTTCAAGCTATCTTCTGAAACTTAACCTTCTAAGGCTGGTAAGAATTCCTGAGAAGTCCAAAGGGAATAAATTGGGTTACAGGCAGGTAATTTTGTTGAATACTTGATAAACTATGAAAAAAAACCAAAACTGCAGTTGTTTATTACAGATACTTTTCCCATCTTTCTCCCGTGAGATCACGAAACATTTAAATCATTCAAGACATGTGAGACGTATGTCTGATATTTTAAAACTGAACAGCTGCCAGGTGTGCTGTGTAGAGCAACCCTGACTTGAGGTCTATCATCAACATTTGTTTGATAGAGAAGTTCTTTTATAAATACAGTTTAGTAACAAGATTGCTTTATCTGCTACTTTAGCTTAACTTGTCCAAAGAACTGATGTCTATTATGTTTAGAGACTTCTTGTTTAGGAGGGGATAAAAGCCTGACAGATTTTCATTCATGTTCTGATACTGGCTTCTCTTAACTTTTGTCACAGACACTGATAGATAGACACTTCTTAGTATTCTCAATTGAAATAAAAGACAAACCCTTTCTTTCAGCGTACTGTGACACAGGAGAGTATTCATGAAGCAGAAGAAAAGAATAAGAATGAATTATTTGTAAGTCATTCAGAGAAAAAAATAACATCAAAATGCTAATTTACATCTTACTTGTGTATTAGATTATTATTGAATAAAAAATAAACATTGACAGAAATGACAGACACATGACTACTAAGATTTCTGAAAACAGGACATTTAGAACACATTTTTACAAGTCATTGAGAATGTTTAAATATCATTTTAATTTGTAAGAATTGAGGAATTACTCTATATCTGGTAGAGTCAGGCCTCCTCCCTGGTACTTTCCTTTTTTTCTCATGTATATTCCACAGAGTGGTTGTTCTGTTTTGTTGATGTGTCTTAATTTATTTTTTTTTTAATTATATTAAGTTCTTTCCGAATAGTGCTGTTTTCATCATCAAAACTTTTGGAACTCCATTAGCTATGGTTATACTACTTATGTCACTTGTTTGAAAGGGATATTTTTGAAGCATTACAAAGGGCCTCAGAAAATTATGTCCTGAAAGCCAGTATTGTATCAGCTACAGATGTGAATTCTTTTCTGTAAGCTGTGTTGAAGACATGTTGGAAAAGACTCATTAGTTGTTGGTGCAATTAAAAGAATTAGAATGATTATTTATAATCGCAAAAACTGTTCCTGTTCAAGAGTAAAATTGATGTGATTGTCAAAAGCACTTGAATATTTTTCTATGTTCTTGATGTAGTAAATAACAAATTCTATTAAGCAGCTCTGAGAAGAGCAAATACTAGAAAGTATGGAGTGAGATATGTCCTGTAGAAAGAGAGACTCACTGGAGTCTGATGACCATTCTTTATTTCCTAATCCATACCATTCCATACAGTGAGCAATGAGGAAAAATAGTAACTATTATTTCAGGTAAGGAGGAAGAGCTTTCATACCTTTAAAGAAAAAAATTCCTGTTATAGAATCATAGAAACATAGAATCATTAAGGTTGGAAAGGACCTCTAAGATCATCAAGTCCAACTGTCAACCCAACACCACCATGCCCACTAAACCATGTCCCGAAGCGCCACATCCACACGGTTTTTGAATGCCTCCAGTGATGGTGACTCTACCACTTCCCTGGGCAGCCTGTTCCAGTGCTTGACTACCCTTGCGGTGAAGAAATTTTTCCTAATATCCAATCTAAACCTCCCCTGGCGCAACTTGAAGCCATTTCCTCTTGTCCTATCGCTAGTTACTTGGGAGAAGAGACCAACACCTGCCTTGCTACAGCCTCCTTTCAGGTAGTTGTAGAAAGCGATAAGGTCTCCCCTCAGCCTCCTTTTCTCCAGGCTAAACAACCCCAGGTCCCTCAGCTGTTCCTCATAAGACTTGTTCTCCAGACCCTTCACCAGCCTTGTCACCCTTCTCTGGACATGCTCCAGCACCTCAATGTCCTTCTTGTAGTGAGGGGCCCAAAACTGAACACAGGATTCGAGGTGCGGCCTCACCAGTGCCGAGTACAGGGGCACGATCACCTCCCTCTGCCTACTGGCCACACTATTCCTGATACAGGCCAGGATGCCATCGGCCTTCTTGGCCACCTGGGCACACTGCCGGCTCATGTTCAGCCGGCTGTCAACCAGCACCCCCAGGTCCTTTTCCGCCGGGCAGCTTTCCAGCCACTCTTCCCCAAGCCTGTAGCGTTGCCTGGGCTTGTTGTGACCCAAGTGCAGGACCCGGCACTTGGCCTTCTTGAACCTCATGCAATTGGCCTCGGCCCATCGATCCAGCCTGTGTAGATCCCTCTGCAGAGCCTTCCTACCCTCAGGCAGATCAACACTCCCACCCAACCTGGTGTCATCTGCAAACTTACTGAGGGTGCACTCGATTCCCTCATCCAGATCATTGATAAAGATATTAAACAAGCCCAAGACTGCCTCTGACCACCACATCTCCCACCAGCCCTTCTCTGTCGGTAAACAGCAGGTCAAGCGAGGCACCTCCCCTGGTAGGTTCACTTACCAACTGCGTCAGGAAGTTATCTTCCACACACTCCAGGAACCTCCTATACTATTTCCTCTCTGCTGCATTGTATTTCCAGCAGGCATCAGGTAAGTTGAAGCTCCCCATGATGACAAGGGCTACTGATCGTGAGACTTCTGCCAGCCGCTTGTAGAATGCTTTGTCTCCCTCTTCATCCTGGTTGGGTGGTCTATAACAGACTCCCAGCAGGATATCTGCCTTGTTGGCCTTCCCCCTCATCCTTACTCATAAGCACTCGACCTGATCATCACAATCGTCGAGCTCTGTACAATCGAAACACTCCCTAACATACAGAGCCACCCCCCCGCCCCTCCTTCCTCGTCTATCCCTTCTGAAGAGCTTATAGCCATCCATTGCAGCACTCCAGTCATGAGAGTCATCCCACCATGTTTCTGTGATGGCGACTAAGTCATAGCTATCCTGCTGCACAATGGCTTCCAGCTCCTCCTGTTTGCTGCCCATGCTGCACGCTTTGGTGTAGACGCACTTGAGCTGGGCTATCGATCTCACCCCCGACATTGGCATGCCACCCCTAGGCTCATCTCTAGCGAGCCTGGTTTTATCCCCTCCCCCCTTCAAACCTAGTTTAAAGCCCTCTCGACGAGCCCTGCCAACTCATGAGTGAGAATCCTTTTCCCCCTTTGAGACAGCTGAACTCCATCCATTGCCAGCAGGCCCGGTGCTGTGTAAACCTCCTCATGACCAAAAAAGCCAAAATTCCACCGATGGCACCAGCCTCTGAGCCACGTGTTTATCAGGTGTGTTTTCCTGTTCCTTTCCGTATTCTTCCCTGCCACTGATGGGATTGAGGAGAACACTACATGTGCTCCTGATCCTGCAACCAATCGCCCCAGTGCCCTGAAGTCCCTTTTGATCGCTTTGGGACTTCTCTCGTCAACTTCATCACTGCCAACCTGCATAATCAACAGCGGGTAATAGTCATAGGGCTACACCAGACCAGGGAGTCTCCTAGTAATGTCTCTAATCCAGGCTTCAGGGAGCATAGGAGCTCTGTAAGAGGTCCTCTACTGTTCAACCTTTCTGAGGTCCTCCTGTTCTGAAACAAAAATAACTAACCTGCTCACTTCCTTCTGCTCTGGGAAACCTGTTGAAATTTGCCAGTTCATTCAGGTCCCTGTGGCTGATTCTCAGTGCCTGGATACAGTATCATTATATAATAAAACCAGCTATTCTTCTAGGTCTTTAAAAGATTGATGACCATGCTACAAGAATGTCTTTCAATCGAACATGCAGGACAAGCCTTTAGAAGATCTGGGGAAGAGAGAACGTGTCATAAGAGAGCAACTTATATCAGGATAGAATGTGATCATTAGTGAGGTAGAAATGAAGATGATGGACAGTTCTCAGACTTATGCAATATTTTTCATCTCTACTTCTGAAAATACTCTACAAAAAAAGTAAATATTGTTTCCATTGTAGAGTTGGAGACAAAGGCTTTCTGGTGTTAGTAGTCAGGTTTACTATGCCATGAACATATGTAATTTTAAATTTGAAACATAATTTCAAAGTAACACGGAATATTGCTTACAAATCCAGGTTTTCTTGGTTTCCATCCTAGTGTCCAACACTGAGCCAGAGGCTATGTAGGTGATTTTTTTTTGTGTGTTACTGTTTTTCTTTCTGGAAAATGTAGTAGATAATGTCCCATCAGAAGATGATATAATCTGAGGTCTCATGTAAAGGTGTAAACAAAGAGTAGAGCAGGCACATATAGATGGTTTTGCTAATAAATACTATATATAAATTTCATCCTTTTGCTGCTCAGTATTTTTTCTGTTTGAGTATAACTGTATTCGTGGTATTTGAAAGTTTTCAAAACAGACTTCAGTGGTGGAAATGTTAAGCTTTGCTCATAGATATTCTCAGGAATGGCCTTTCAACTCCAGTAGTTTATAGAAGCATGCATATCAAGGGAGACAACAGAATCTAGGTCATTAGTAGAACACAAAAAAACCCCAACCCTGGAAAGAGAGCTATGAGAGATATTTTCTGAATAATATAAAATTACAAGCAAAAAACAAATCCCACTAAACTTACCTGGTCTAGTACCAGTAATTTGTTTTTATTCAGATGTATGCCTTTGCAGACTTGACTGCTTTTAGGAAAATAACAATCATCTCTGTAGCTCCTGGGGCAAAGATGCTGGAAGTTGCCTAATACTCCAGGTTCAGGCTATTTTTTATGATGACATCGTCCTACTCTGTGTCCACCTATGTAAATATATTAGCTTTCCCTGCTTCTATCAGGTTTGGAGCTGCAAGAATGTGATTTAAAGACGCAGTATTTGTCATTTGACTGTGGGAGTGGGCCCTACAGTATGCTAGTGTTTTTATCTCATACATAAGAAGTGGATTATATCTCTGAGAAAAAAGAGATACCCTACTGAGATCAAATACCAGAGAATATCAATGAGATTCCATGTTTCATTTCGATATACTGCACAGTAGTCTTATCAAGCAAGTGTAACAGAGAAATAAATGAAATTTTTAGTGAGTAAATTATTTCCTTTTCTTCTCATCTATTTATTTATGATGATGATTTAATTTAATCAGAATGAAGTAGAATTTGCTTTAATTTTTGTGCAACATGCTGTGTTTCAAATGCTAAAATTTATCCCCCAAGATTGTTCCCACTAACTAGCTGCCACAGATCACAGGAACAATGCTTTTCTCTGACCTCATCTAACTTCTGCATAGGAATCTCTGTGTTCAAAGAAAGGGTAAAGAAAACTTTGAATCAAGAGTCAACATGAAGAACTAATGACTCAGTAGATCTTTAATCTAGTTACCATGATTTACAGAAGGTGAAAATTATCTTTATATTTTTACAGTCTTACCCTCAGTTCTCCCTAAGTTCTTTTGCTTCAAAGAGATGTTTGTGTTTCACAAAGACTTCTTGATTTATTGCTTCATAAAGTATAGTATGTGGTTAAAAATGTAGGACCTTTTATATGAGATCAGTCTCCAAAGACTCTAGTTCAGCTCTGAACATTTTTGTATGGGGCTTGCAAACACAAAAGTGAAAGCAATTTAATGCAAAATTAGGCTGCTATTTAGAATATAGTCTCTTGTTAATAGCTTCATAAATCTTTTGTCAGACTGCAGAGCCAAAAGAGAGGTTTTGATACTTTCAGCAGGCTTTCATTTTACTTCCAAGCCTTTCCCTCCCAAAAAATTTCTATTGAACACAGTAATAAAAAGTTCCTGTACAGGAATTCTAGTAGTAGAATATCTAAAAAGGTTTATTTTTTTTTGTTCCATTAATAGATTTTTTTTTCCTTATTTGGCACTCTCATTACCGCAGGTCACCTGCAGAAGATACTTCTATCAGGCTGTCTGTGGGCCCTGTACACTCCTATTTGATGGCATCTGAGTAGCTGATATAGAGAGACTTCAGAACCTTGAGGTTATTAAAATTCACAAGTACTATTATGTTCTGAGTAAAACATTGATTTTTTTTTCTTTAAATTTTGCTGAATAATATAAGCCCTACACAGAGCAGTGAATGGTAAAATTTCTGAGAAGACATCTTTTTGAAAAGGATTTCTTCAACACCATGTACCATACATATACACAAGTATGCGTTCAAATTTTGTTACAGTGTCACAGATAGAGTTCCAAATCAGCCATCTTATTTCTGCTTTTTTTTTCCATTTTCAAGAAAAAATCATCACTGTTTACTGTAGGGGCTCAAAGATGCAAAGTACTGCAGATCCTGCAGTATTATTATTATTCTATTATTTTGAAATATCTTTTGTATATTAAAATGTTCTGTTAAGCAGTGTATTATGTAGCTGTCTTCTCTGTATAATTGTATTGCAGTAGCATGCTGATGCTCAAATTATAGGCTGGGTGTCCACCGCCCTAGGACTTGCACATACATATAATACAAAGAGATCCCTAACCATATTGCTTATAACATCCCGAGAGACAAAATGGACATGGCAATATACAGATGAAAAAATGGGAGAACACGGGATATGGAAATAAAAACTACCAAGATTTCTTGTACTTCTTATGCATGAAGGAAATGTAATTTCAAGTTGGGTGTTTTTCAGCTATGCCTTTTTACTTCCATGAACTTAATGAGTGCCTGACCTTGCTTTTATATTAAGCATGTCTGGTCACATATCCTTAGCATGTTCTTCACATATGGAAGTGCTGATAGCACAAAATAAATTATGGGCAAATAATCCACAGCTTTACTTTCCCCATTTTGCACCAACTTCTTTAGAAGAAATATTTTAGGTAGAATTACATCCTATGATTGTTTTATGTTGAGGATATTTTGTCTATCGTGCCTCTAAAATTGTAGAGTCCCTTTACAAATGGAATTTTCTGTTTCAACTTATCATTATCACCTTGATGGCATGAAAATAGGACAATAAGTAGAAATGGGAGCAAAACGGCTGTTTATAATAAACACAAAGTGCATAAGAAAAATAATGATGGTTTTAAAAACTGAATCATGGAAATGAATTATGCTTTCTTTTAATATTCTGAAAAATGACTAGGTGAAAATCCTGTTCTCTCAAGTTCTGTGGAAGTGGTTAATTTCATGGGACAGGATCCTTTCTGTACCATCCCTTCCAAAGTCATAACTCTCCGGAATATATGTGTCATTCTTACTCTACTTATATGGCAAAATTATGTGGGCTTTTAGTCGTTTTGGTGTTCCAGATATGATGTTCATGGAGTTAAAGTTAGAAAGTCTTATTGTCCTTTTATTTTCGTAAAGAAAGGTGATGCAATACTCACACCACATTATATATTGGTCATGGTTGATCTTAGTTAAGTAAATATTAGTATTTTCCTTCAGTAAGAGGACTTATGATTGATCATCAGTCAGTATTGGGAACAATATACAAACAAATAACAATTTACTCTGACACAAAGTTAGAACTACAAGTCTTTATCCTAAATCAAATGTTAGCAAGCTCAATTCAGCTTACTAGTAAAATAAGATGAGAGCAATATCTTTCAGTTTACTAACAGTTGTCTTCCCTTGATCCTTTCTTAACAGTTTTAAAACTGTTATTTTTTAGCATATTTTTTCTGGTTACCAAATTTTCTTCCTTATTTACACATGTCACAGTAATAAAGCTAGTGACTGCTGTTCTCAAAAAATGAAGTTACAAAAAGTAAACAAGCACCCTCCTGTCATCTAGTCCTTTACCATAATCAGTGAGCTATCAAATACCTCTTACAATAGCTTTTCTTTTACTTTAGATATCATCTTGGTGATGGTATGATACAGAGACCATTCATCAGTCAATAATGCTGTACGATAAAACACTAGTAGAATTTATTTAATTAAACTCAATACAAATAAATTATAAGTACTTCCTGTCTGATTATTTATTCAATAGGTTAAAATGTATTTATAATGAAACATATTGTTTATTATTGAAAAAGCAAAATATGAGATAAGAATGATAACTGTTTTTTCATATAGCATGAGACATATTTTAGCCATTAATCCTCTCAGGCAGTTACATCTTTGGTAAAACTTCATGACCCTCAGAAAAATACTCAAGAAATGCTGTTACATTGGATAGTTCACAGAAAAATGGCAGTCAGCTGGGCTTTATTCTTGTGCCTCACAAACATTCAGGGTTCTTCATCATAGTCTTAATTAAAGAAATGGGGTATCAGTACGTAATCAGAAACATTTATTATTTTAAGGTGGGTTCAGAACGCATTAGCAGCCTCTGGTAACTTTGAGATTGCTGGATCAAAAGTACAATTTCACCACAATAAATTCTTCGCAACCTTTTCTCAAACTTTGATAATATAGTTATAGACTACACATCTGCATTCATGACACATATGTGAAAATAAATAACCCACACTGTGAGTCTTGGTTTTAAATGCATATCTTCTGTTGATGGTATTGATATGTATTCTATATACAAACCTTTATGCATGTAACCATAGTCTAAAATGAATTAAAAACCTGTTTTTTTTAGCACAGTTGAAATAACCTGTTAAGTAACCCAAGAGTTAATTCTGTATTTCCACCTGAGAAATTGCACTGCCTCTTTCCTTTATAATGATAGATACCTGAAGTTATCAAAAAGGACAAAACACATTATCATGGGTACAATAGAACTGGCATGTCATTAAACTGCTCCTTATCAGCTAATTTGGGAACTGATTGAATAAATGCTGCAAAAATCTTTTCCACCTCAAAGGAAGGAAAGTTAATTCTACAGCTACTGTTGATGGACTCATGACTAATTGGAATAGGCAATAATGATCAGGTGTACCATTTTATAGAGCCTACTGAGATAATAAGCAGCTTTTATACTGTCATTTTCAAGCCATGCCAATCTCCCCCTCTGCAGTACTTTCTCATCTGTATCAGTATGTAGACATGTTGGCTGGTGAGAGCCCATCCAGTTGGTTGTAGGTTCTTTGTTTTTACTCTCTCACTTGAATATTTCCACAGTATGGTACTGTTTTTTGGGAAGCTTGAGGTTACCGTTTTCTTTCTTTCAGGGGTTTTCATTCTTCAGATATTCACTGTTACTGTAGCTGCACCCTTGCAGATCAATTTTACACGTTGAAAACTATCACCAAAGCCAGTGGGAGTTCAGAGTACTTAAAGGCTATATTATAAACTAGGGAGATAAAAAGGCTCATTTTTTAAATCTGAGGGTAAAAATATTACTGTGCTCTATTTAAAAAAGGGGGGGGGAGGAATCACACCAACAAATACTTCCTCAAAACTTATATGAAAACAATGACTTTAAAGGAAATTTATTAGAGTTTTCTACCTGAAAAAAAGCAATTCTTTTTGTTAAAAGACCTCAGAAATGTCTTTTTTTTATTTTTTTCCCAGGAAGGATAAATCATGTACAAATTTTATTTATTTTTTAAGGTGCATGTGGCTACAAACTCTGTCTACTTTTCATACTTCCAAACAATAAAGATTCCCATCATAAGAAGATTTTTTCCATAGCTTTTTTAACATTTCAATGACAATGACCCAAACCAATATGCAAAAAGCATGAAATTTTCTAATTACTAGGAAGTAGTTTTATTTAGAGTGGACTCCAACTACACAGTGAAAGCAACTCTTGTACAGCATATTTCAAACAATCGGTCTTTCAGCAGATATATAACAAGTATTCATTTAAAGTAGTAATAATTTTCTAAAATTATGATTGAATTTCAAATTTATCACTAAAACCAGTTTGCTTATCAGGTCTTTTGAGGCGTGATATATAGAATGCCATTGTGGACTCATAGGACACTTCCAGTGATGAGAGAGACCTAGTGTCCATGCTTTCAAGACTGCTCCTGCACTTACTCAAACAACTGCTTTGTGTAAAAAATATTTTAAAAGCAATGGAGTCAAGAGTGGAACTTAATCTTCCATTATAGGCAATAGACATTTTCTGTCTTCTTTTTTTTCTTTTTCCTTACTTTTCAGTGGAGCAGTTTATGACAACTGTTTTCTGAAGTGGGGCACAAGATGATTGCAGAAGGTCCTCCCTGTGTTAGAACTGCCTAAAGCACAGAGATTAAGACACTGAACCATGAATGCGGTGAGGTTTCTGCACCCTAGGCTAATATAGAAAGGAATTGTCTCCTAACCATATTTTTAAGAAAACAGTGGGTTTTTTTTTCTTTCTTTTTTTTTTTTGGGGGGTGGAGAGAATGGGGAACCCCAATTTTTTTAACTATGTTAGATAGCTTTTCAAACGATCCAGTAGACAAAGCTTCCTCAAGGAGTTTTGATGAAAGAGCATCATGTTTCTGGACCCAAAACTCTGGGGGACTTTTAAGTCACATGGAATTGGGTGTTGCATACTGATAGTTCCAGAGCAGGGTATTCAGGATCACATCACAACTGGATGTCAAATTTTACACATGTGCCCAGTTCGATGTGCCTAGGACCCTTCATGTGTTTGGCATTTCAGGCTCAGATATGATTTATGACAGATGCTCTTCATTCTGGGATGCAAACACAGAGCACTTTTTTCCTTCTGCGATTGTCTTCCGCATGAAAGTGGTCTCTGTCTGTAACTTTGATTAGAACAGAAGAATTTTTGGAGCAAGAAGCATGATGATATGAAAAGTCACAGGTCTCCATTTAAGAATATCATTTATTCTTTCTAAAACGACTTCCTGTGTAGCTTCATTTGATTTGGGCAGTGGTAGAACAGTCAATGTGATGGTATTGGAAGTGAGGCATTAGATGAGAAAAGGGAATCAAATTGTCTTCCCTTTGATTTTGAACTTCCTATCCTGCTAAATGCAAATTTCTTATATAGAAATAATTGTAGTTGGAGCTGAAAAAAATTCTGTTACATGTTGTCTCCCCCTTCTGCCCTTAATATTCTGAGATAGTATTTGAAACCAAGGATTATCCATTGATAGAAACACCACTCAGTGTATTGACGTTCTAGTGTTACTGGTATTGTTTTGTATTTTTTTGAAATAAAATAGCTAACCCCAGAAAGAAAAACTACATAGTGCAGTATGGAACAACTAAAGGCAAACCAAAACTGCTGAACAATGAAAAGGAAATCTTAGCAAAAACTTTGCTAAGAAGCTTCATTTAAAGAAGTTTCATTTTTTGTGAGAAGAAAATGAAGGACCCCATCTAGTCCTTCTTTCTATTAAGGAAAGCAGGACCAGGTGAAAAATACATGTATTATTATTACTATTATTATGTTGACAGGCTTTTTCATTTAAAATACATATAAATATGTCGTGGTTTAAGCCCAGCCGGCAACTAAGCACCACACAGCCGCTCGCTCACTCTCCCCCAGGTGGGACGGGGGAGAGAATCGGAAGGGTAAAAGTGAGAAAACTCGTGGGTTGAGATAAAGACAGTTTAATAGGGAAAGCAAAAGCCGTGCACGCAAGCAAAGCAAAGCAAGGAATTCCTTCACTACTTCCCATGGGCAGGCAGGTGTTGAGCCATCTCCAGGAAAGCAGGGCTCCATCACGCGTAACGGTTACTTGGGAAGACAAGCGCCATCACCCCGAACGTCCCCCACTTCCTTCTTCTTCCCCCAGCCTTATATGCTGAGCATGACATCATATGGTATGGAATACCCCATTGGCCAGCTGGCCTAGCTGTCCTGGCTATGCTCCCTCCCAGCTTCTTGTGCACCTCACAGAGCATGTGAGCTGAAAAGTCCTTGGGACGTAGACTACCTAGCAACAACTAAAAACATTAGTGTGTTATCAACATTCTTCTTATACTAAATCCAAAACATAGCACTATACCAACTACTAGAAAGAAAATTAATTCCACCCCAGCCAAAACCAGGACAAAATAACAGATATTTAAATACTCAATTCAAATGAGTTTGGAGTGGGGTGTTTAAATAAAGTCATAGTGACAAACTGCTGAGCATTATGTTACTGTGAGCTACAATGCCTGTCTTAATCAAATTATTTTCTCCTGAGGCCAGCTATAACTTCTGCAGAAAAGGCAATTTAAGAGTACAGCTTCAGTTTTTGATGACTTCAGAACACTTTCAAATCACAGGGGAATAGGATTGCATATCTTATTTGAAAACTTGTGGGAGCTGCCTGATTGGTAAGAATTAATATATCTTATCTTTCTTTATGATGACTTGAAGAATCAGGGATTGCATCTAGTTCTGTTAGATGTCAAAAAAAAAAAAAAAAGCAATTTGGGAAGGAAAAGTACCAGTCATAACATCTGACCAGGAATGTGTCCATTTTTACATTAAAAAGTGACAGATTTTTGTAGTGGTTGTCACAGAAGTCTCTCAAATTCTTTGCATTACTTTTTTGATAAAGAAATTGTAATCAGTTCCACTTTATTAAAATTGAAAGTTTAAATTTAATTACTTTGACATATTAAAAAGTTAAATAAATGAGTATCTATGTATAACTATGCATATTCTCTCTGAGTAAATGGATCTGTAAATATGTTTAAACACCTTCTAATTCTTTAAAAATAGAAATGACAAATCTTCCTGTTGCTTCCTAGGGTCTAAGGATAATAGTTGATTAGTCTACAGGTTAGCTGCACAAGTTCCTTAGAGTAGAATTTGGCAAGAGATTAAAGCATTTGAACTCAAATATCTGTATGATAATGTCTGTGTGTGGAAGGTGTCTGAGCTCTCATTAGGTCAATACAATGCCAGCCAAAACACTAAATTGAGCCTAGAAATTCATTTAGCTGATCAGCCAGCCAGTAGCAATGCAATTCACTTGCTTAAGCTTATCCTGGGGTATCTGAGAATGGAACTGTCAGATATATCAAAAGACCTGTTGAAAGTCACTCCCTTTTGGAGCAAGAAGCGAATTAAATGAGTGAAGCAACTATGCTGCCTACATACACATATAATTTAGGTGTCTTGGTCTCTTCTTGGTCTTCAGCCCAGTGTTGGGGCTGAATTCAGCAGTTCAGTTGCTTAAATATAAGTGTCTAGAGCCATATGAGATGTCCTAGGCTATACAAACAATTCCAACATATGCTTGGCAGGCCTGACTCATAAAACCTACAGAAACTATCTTCCCTTCTGCAATGAGAGGTAAACTGTTTTAAGACATCTAAATGTCACTATATTCCTGTGTTTAAATAATCAAATCAAGAATCGAGACCTTGGAGTTCAATCTAGCTGCCTACTTGTAGGCATCAGGTGGCATTTGACATTGACAAAAGCCCGTGTGAGGCTGTCAGAGATCACAGACGACCTGGGGCCTTCTGGATCAGCAGCTAGATTGCCTGCTGGGTGGGATATCTCAAATGACCCTAGGCACCTGGCCACACCTAGGTGTGGCCAACTGAATCATAACCTACATGCCCCTCAGATCTTCAAAATTACATGTCTGGGTATAGTTCCTCGGCCACAGTTTGCTTGCTCAAGGACTAAGAATGACCAAGAGTACTCGCAAAATAGGTGTCAACAAAACCACTTTCCTTTGCTAGTTTCTCTATAAATAGAGAAGGAAAAAGCCACTAAAGCGTAATTTTTATTTAGAGCAATAGAACATAGGCTGTTGTAAGACCAAGGAAAGAGTCTTTTCGTTGCAGGATATTTTGCTATTGCAAGTCTTAGAAGTTCTCTGTTACTTCATGGTGCAGAAGTAATAGGGATACCTATGGTGATCTTGGTTACTACAACTTTTCCATGACTGCTATTTGTGTGAGTCTTGCCATAAAGGGATCTATTCCCCAGAATTTTTCATGTGTGGATGACAAGGTATTGCTCCAGGGTTAGATGTTTAATAAAAAGTAATGGTAAAGGAAGTATATCCTAGACTATATTTCATATGAAATGCAAAATTCCTAGAAGTAAAACGTAAAGGTTTGTTTGACTGATGAAGGAAGGTGAATAAACTCAAGTAAAACATTTTAGAAAATTTTTTTCATAAAATAATTTTTAGTTTATAAAGACAATACTGCTTGTATTATTAGAACTAGCAAAAAAACCATCATTCCAGAACATAAGTCTCAAATCATTAATTCTGTCCAGAACAGAGCATTGATGCTTAGGGAGAAGAGAAAGTCAATCAATGAAGGTTTTTTACCCTTTTCAAATATCCAAAAGTATAATACACAGGAGTTGAAAAGTCAAAATAGCAAAATCTTTCTTTTGTTTGACTAAAAAATAATTTGATCAATTTCTGTTATTTGGTTACTTTCTGAAGCATGAAGGAAGAATACTTGCAGTTATTTGCTAACAGAAGCATTCTTCAGTTTCAAAATTAGGTAAATTAGTATTCTTTGATTCATTAAGAACTTTTCCTAAACAGTTCTGTCATGTTTGTGCTCAGTTTCTTTAAGCATTTCAGTGTTGTGAAATCCAAAACCTAGGGAAATCTGAGGCTGACAAACTGTTACTATCTCTCTCCTCAATCTCCCCTGATGGATTTAAATAACACTATGCAATCAAAATCGAAGGAGGTTGCTTGATAAATGTGGCATGCCTTTGCAATCTGTCTTAACTTTTGGTATCTTAGTGGCTGCCAAATTGTTTCGATTAATCGACTCTATTTTTACAAATAAATAATGTTTCTCTGCTGCTTGAAATTGTCTGATCAGTAAGCTGCTGTCACTTTCCAAAGTTCAACAAATAGATGGATTCAGCAATGCATCTCATGATAAAATCAGTATCTTTGGTTTCACCCACTATCTTTCTTGAGTGACTGGAATCTGTAGAAACAATGCTAAGTATGAACTAGTCCCGGTTACTCATCCATGAATATAAATATTTAATTTTTAAGATATAGTGTCATTAATATGTGATTTCAAAGCTGATTTATTACAATAACTTTGGGGGTAGAAGTTACCTACCACTGAGATTTTGGTGGAAATCATTTCAGAGAAAAGATGAATACTCATTTCAGTTAATAACTTGCAAATTTTCAGATTACTATCTATTTCATAATTTATTATCTTCTTCTGGTAAACAGTAGAAAAGCTACTCTAAGGATTTTAATGGCTGTATGTTATCAGACTTGAGTTTCATCTGTAATCACTCATTTATCAGTCCTTGCACTTACCTGTGTGCAGACTTTGTATATTCTGTGTGTACTCTAGTTTTCTTCAGGACATCCCCCTGAACAATGGCATGTAGGACATGGTTATCCATATTTCTCAGTTCCTGAAGAGCTGTATTACATTCAAAGTTCTTGAAGAGCTGTATGTTTTGTTCAGCTCTTACTTTGTCACTTGAGGTATCTACTCATCTGAGTACTACAGTTTTTCAGATATAGCCTTCCCGCTGTGCTATTTAAGCAGATCACAAAACCTTGGATTTACCATTATCCAGTATGAAACACACTTGCACTTTTTTTTTCTTTTTTTTTTTTTTTTCCCTGTGTTTGTGAGTATGAAACACAGTTAAATAAACTCAAAAGCAAACATCCATCTAGGTAGATGTATGCAACTGGTAGAACTGTGGTAGAAGATAGGAAGGGATCAGTGCTGAAGCTATTTTCATTTTGTCTTGCTGTCATTATCTTGGTCACAACTGAATATTCATGTACATCTGTGGTGGATTGAACTTGATTGGATGCCAGACCCCTACCCAGCTGCTCTCTCACTCCCTCTCCTCAACAGGACAAGGGGAGAAAATAAAACTGAAAAACTCGTGGGTCGAGATAAAGACAGGGAGATCGCTTACCAATTACCGTTACAGGCAAAACAGACTCAACTTGGAAAATTAATTTAATTTATTGGCAATTAAAAATAGGTTAGGATGGTGAAAAACAAAGACAAAAACTTCTTCCCAGGCTCAACTTTGATCCTTCATTTCCATATCCTCTAGTCTCCTACCCCCAACCCTGAGCAGTGCCAGGGGATGGGGAATGGGAGTTGTGGTCAGTCCATAACAGCTCCTGTCTGCCACTCCTTCCTCCTCACACATCTGCCCTGCTCCAGCATGGGTCCTTCCCATGGGCTGCAGTTCTTCAGGATAAACCTGCTCCTGTGTGGGGAATCTCTGCCCCGACGCCTGGAGCACCACCTCCCCCTCCTTCTCTTACTTTGGTGTTTGCAGGGTTGTTTTTCACACTTTTTTTCCTCACTCCTCTTTCTCACACTTTACTGTGCAGCATGTTTTGCTCTTTCCTACATACATTTCCCCAAGGTGCCGCAACCTCGTCGGGGGGGCTCAGCCGTGCCCTGCGGGGGGTGGGTTGGAGCCGGCTGGAACCGGCTGTGTCTGCCACGGGGCAGCCCCGGCCTCTCCTCACAGAGGCCGCCCTGCAGTCCCTGCTAACAAAACCTGGGCACCTGCAACGAATGCAACACCTCTTACTTAAAAAGTAGTTTCAGTAAGACTGTTAGACATGCAATCAAATTGTGTCATTTGATTTGCCACATAGAACAGCTATTTACACAGAAGTGTTCTCACATGATGAAAGAATAAGAAGAAAGACATTTGCCAGATGCTAAAGGTACAGAAATTCTAAACATTTTTTTTCAGCTGAAGCATTTGCTAATATTAACGAAATATTTTAATTCAATGAAATGAAGTTTTTCTTACAGGCAGGTAGCTAATTATTTCCAGAGCACTTTATGTCACATTTTGTTTTCCATCTGTTTCTTGGTTTAGGTGGGTGGTAGTTGTCAGAATCCTTGTTAGACTTAAACAAACAACTTAAACACCTTTAAAAATTAGCATTTAGTACCAAATGAACCAGTCTGCATTTTCTGTGCACTGGCTGGAGAATGGGACCATGAAAACAATTTTCCTTTGAGAACCGTTTTTAATAAAGAAGGAAATAACATAAAGTAGTAATGTCCAAAAGTCAATAATATGCATACAGAAACAAATTGTAACTATAGATAGAATGGGTTAACAGGAAAATAGTATGAGGATTTCTTTACATGTTCAAATGCATAAGCTTAAAACCATTTTGCCTTCTACATTGTCTAGCAGAAAGTAACAGTACTGGTGTTAGACGCCTTTAGAGTAGAACTGAATGTTACCATGGCTAAAGCAGAGACATCTGGTTTGGACATTAGTCAGTCTCTTTAAATAAACAAGTGCATTGTATCAGGAATTGGGGGTGGGGGGGAAGCCTCTGAATTCTGCTCTGTATCGATGAGGTTGAAGTGTTTGAACCACTGTTTCGATCATTTATTCTTAATCCTTTCTCCTCCATTTCTTCTGCCGCCCCAGGAGAGAATATTGTGCAAGGTTGGGGAACCCACTCCCAGCTGTTTGCAATGTAGGAGGGAAAAATGGTTACTTTCACTTCAGAGCTCTTTGGAGAGAAAGGGACGTGCTGGATGGCCTTTCCTTAGAGTTTACAGAATGTCCCATGTTCCTAACAGTAGGTCCAGAGTGTACAGGAAAATGGATTGATAATAAGCAAAAAACTGCAGGTGTCGGATTTGTTGTCTCAACTCTGACAAAGTTGGATGTGACTATATGTTTTGGGCTAGCTGTCATATGGTATAATTTCAGTGTTTGTTTCTTCCTCTTTATCCCTGTTTTGCTGAGAAGTTTGGGATAAAAAGCCCTGGCTACTAAGGGTATCTCTATGCCTGGGAATCTTGCAGACAGTTGTGGATTTGTTGTTGTTGTTGTTGTCATCGTTGTCATAGTCATCCCCTGCTCCTTCCCTATTTGCAGGAAAGAGAAGATAACAAGTTATTTGGTCTACACGCCAAATGGAAAACTCCTCCTATGGTGTAGCATAGCAGATTTAGGATTTAGGCACATCTACGTTTTAATCCCAGTTCCCAATGTTTTGCAGTCTTGAATTTCTTTGCTTAATGTCATCAGTACTTGTTTATATACCTCAAAATACGCTTGCAATATTTCCCACAATATATTCCTATTGGATTTGTTGCTGGTTCTTCACATTTAAAAATGAGTTTATAAAAACGTATTTATGCTTGTGTCTACAATGTCCCTATCAAACATGAGCCTTTTAAAAGTATCTTCTTTCTTTCGATGCCTGCTTAGCACACCAAAATTGCAATCTAGAATCCATCTCCATTCCGTTCATCAGAAGCATAATCACTGGTTAAAAAAAGCTCTGAATACAAATTCTGCAGTCAGTTGGCCAGTAGGTTGCTATAGATCATCTCTCTTTGACCCTGCAAATTTAATTTAACAAACTGTCTGCTGCTACTACACAGGAAGCATGCATTACATTACACTCTTTCCAGGAAGGATTGCCTTTTCTGAGTTGAAGGGTTACTCCAAATGGGAACCACAAGAGCCACATGCTGAGTTAGGAGCCACCGAGAACTAGTTAAGTGGGAAACACTGAGGGAGAGGAAGCTTTTAAAATAGCCTCAGCCTGTGAGTTAAGTAATTGAATAATCTTTCTTACTCTTTCCATTTTTTGCTGATGTAGGAAGTCCTATCTATTACTCTGAGGACTCTTACAATTTTAGCATGTTCATTCATTATAGACAGTTTCTCATCTAAAACTACTCACTTATATGGAATTTTAGTTTTGCTCATATATCTGATATCTCCAGGTTGACATGCCATCTTTTTCTTTGGAAGTCCTTATTTGCTTTACTCTTCTGTTTAAGTGCTTCTGTTTTGAATCACAGTTCTACTTCCTTTTCTAATTAAACAACATGAGAAAACCATACCCAGATACAAAATTACCTATGATAAATTTACAGCTTATGCAGCCCTAGTTCTCATAAACTATCCATTTAAAGCTTAGTAGTGTTCTCGTTTCTTTTTCTTCATCCCTAAAGATCAGTTCACTAACATCTATCTGCTTCTGTTTGGCTTCTTCCAAACCTAGTAACAGCATAATACAAATCTTTGTTTCCTTATCGTCATTGGCTCCTTTTCACTGAGTAACATTTCATTCCTTTTCATTGAATAATGTTTGTCAGTTTAACATAGTTCATTAAGTACTAGGCAAAATGCTAAATATTTTACTAAAACTTACACTTTTAGTATTTGAAGCGTTATTACAAAAATGGATGTAACAAATTACAGTGAGAGTTATCTTGTAAAATTATACTATATGTGAACATATTCAACTGGTCTCTATTAACATCAGTGAAACAAGAATAATATTTTGTTTGGTTTAGTTGTTTATTACACATGAGAAGAATCTAGGTACAGTGATAAATCATTGACAGGACACAAAAGTGTGTGGATTCTCTGACATCCCAAATCTGAATTGGAACATTGAGAGTATGTGTGTGTTTTTTCCTTCATTTTTATGAGTGCTAGTGTACGTTTCCTTCCAATGAGACAATCTTGCTGTAAAGGGAGTAATTCCCCAGAATTTTTCATGTGTGGGTGACATGGTATCTCTCCAGGGTTAGATGTTTAATACAAAGTAATGGTTAGGGTAATATATTTGCAATTACAGTAAAATGCATTATTTGTAGTATAATTTGCAGGAAAACACAACATACTGTAACGCATATTTAATACAAATGGAAAAAAACCAAATTCTAGGCATAACTTCTATTACTATAATGATTTAGCCATTTTGTTAACACATTGTAATTTCAGGTTCCATAAATACAGTGTTGTACATTAAATTTTATTCACGTATATGCAGAATAATTTTTATTATAACCTGATAAAATAAATAATAAATATAACATTGTTGTATTCCTTTCTATACAGGGGCTGCATAGATTTTCATTGTACTAACCTAGTCATTTAGTTAAATCATTTTGAAAATACTACTAAATTATTTGGATTTGTTGACATTATGCATATTAACCATAAATGTCTGCCTTTCAAAACTACTTTTTTACTTTTCCTTTGTTTCTTTGCTTTTTAAATGACTAGGAGACAGATAAGAAAGAAATGAACAGTAAATTACAAGTATACCTCTACTCATTCTTTTACAATTCTAAATTTTTAATACAGAAATGAAACAAGCTCAAATTCCTAATTTCAGCTGAAATATTTCTTTTTATTCAGTTTGGGAACCTGAATATTGCATGAAGCTTACAATCAGGGTAAGGGTACACAAGATTGTTATTGCTGGAAATGTAAAAAAAGAGCAGGGTTTCATCTCTTAGTAATTCATAATTTAGCACCTTTGAAATGATTTTATAGACACAAAACTTATACAAAATAATGACATATTAGATATTATGTCACATCATTAAAAAAAAAAAAATAAGGATATGTAGGACAACTGAGATTTCTGATGGAGCCTGGAATTTTATTCTAGCAGGTGATCATAGTTAAAGTCCTAAATCAGATTTAGCACAAGGACTAAGATCCACAGTTAATTTTCCACTAAATTTGGATCAAACAAACCACAACCAAGACTACCTTTCATAGTAGTAAAGGCATGGAGGCTTTCTGAATCTGCTTATATGAGCAATTCCAGAGTGTAGTGTCTCATGGAGTGTGTGCTATTTATTCAGGGACACTTCAGCAGCAAGAGACTTTTATGTAAAAATAAAAATTGTATTTAAAATGTATTTTTAAAAAATTAAAGAAAAAATAAAAATAATTATGTCTCAAAGTATATGGTTTTAAAAGTTCATTCAGTGGTTTTTGATTGTGATAGCTGGTCATGCTTTCAAATAATTTTAAAAGCAGATGAAGGTAGGTGATCCTGAAAACAGCATAATGTCACAGAAGGCTGTGGATGTGGTTTACCTGGACTTTAGCAAAGCCTCTGACACTGTCTCCCACAGCATTCTCCTGGAGAAACTGGTGGCTCATGGCTTGGACAGGTGTACTCTTCGCTGGGTAAAAAACTGGCTGGACGGCCGAGCCCAGAGAGTTGTGGTGAATGGAGTTAAATCCATTGGGTGGCTAGTCACGAGCGGTGTTCCCCAAGATTCAGTTTTGGGGCCAATCTTGTTTAACATCTTTATCAATGATCTGGACGAGGGGATTGAGTGCACCCTCAGTAAGTTTGCAGATGACACCAAGTTGGGCGGGAGTGTTGGTCTGCCTGAGGATAGGAAGGCTCTGCAGAGGGATCTACACAGGCTGGACTGATGGGCCGAGGCCAATTGTATGAGGTTCAACAAGACCAAGTGCCGGGTCCTGTACTTGGGTCACAACAACCCCAGGCAACGCTACAGGCTTGGGGAAGAGTGGCTGGAAAGCTGCCCGGCAGAAAAGGACCTGGGGGTGCTGGTCGACGGCCGGCTGAACATGAGCCGGCAGTGTGCCCAGGTGGCCAAGAAGGCCAACAACATCCTGGCCTGTATCAGGAATAGTGTGGCCAGCAGGAGTAGGGAGGTGATCGTGCCCTTGTATTCGGCACTGGTGAGGCTGCACCTTGAATACTGTGTTCAGTTTTGGGCCCCTCACTGCAAGAAGGACCTTGAGGTGCTGGAGCGTGTCCAGAGAAGGGTGGTGAAGGGTCTGGAACACAGATCTTATGAGGAATGGCTGAGGGAGCTGGGGTTGTTTAGCCTGGAGAAGAGGAGTCTGAGGGGAGACCTTATTGCTCTCTACAACTACCTGAAAGGAGGCTGTAGAGAGGTGGGTGTCGGTCTCTTCTCCCAAGTAACAAACGATAGGACGAGAGGAAAAGGCCTCAGGTTGCACCAGGGGAGGTTTAGATTGGATATTAGGAAAAATGTCTTCACCGCAAGGGTAGTCAAGCATTGGAACAGGCTGCCCAGGGAAGTGGTGGAGTCACCATCACTGGAGGCGTTCAGAAAACGTGTGGATGTGGCGCTTCGGGACATGGTTTAGTGGGCATGGGTGCTGGGTTGATGATTGGACTCGATGATCTTAAAGGTCTTTTCCAGCCTTAATGATTCTATGATTCTATGATTCTATTCTGATGATCTATATTTGCTTGAATTATCAGATTCATATTACTGAAGGCTTTGCTTTACAATAAACATACCAAAACAGGAAACCCAATTGAAATAATTCTATTGATTTTTTCCTAAGCAGCCATGAGAATATTGAAAATAAATAATATTTTTTATTTTTTCAATATAATATTATTTTAAATAGATGTGGAAATTTTGAAAACATATCATATTACTATTTTTAGAAGTTATTTAATGGCACTCTTAGCTATGCTAATAAGAAAGTGTGTATTTCAATTTGCTTGCCTGGCTTATGCTTATCACAGGCAGACTGTGTAAATCTTCTGTATTATTTATTAGGTTTGTAAAGCCGAGTTGAAGATTTCATGAGGAAAAAATGAAATTACTGTTGGAACAACTTCCCATCACATTATTTAGGATTTGGACCTTTTGTTCAAAATTAAATCATATAAGCAAATATTAAAATGAAAATAGTAGTCATGCACATCTGTTAAAGCTAATAGGGTCACTGATACAACTGCAACAGATGTGTAGACTACTTACATGTAGAGCGTAAAGAGCACCAAGTCAGCCTAGAAGAGCTATCATCCTTTTCTTCATCAACCTTCGCTATTACATGTGTGCAAAGGAACAATTACTCAGTCTCTGAATCTATTGGAGGAAATGCAAAAACCTAATCATAGTAATCATTATTCACAATCAAACGCATTTATGTTGCATTGTTTATTTTTGTTACACATAATATATCAATTCATTTACTGAAAATAATGAGAAAAGGTCTGAGATAGCAATTGATTTTGTGAAGCCATACATTGAAGAACTAATTAGTGAGCACTACTCTTCTGAAAGTAATCATAAACATTTTCAAAAAATCTCAGTCCTCTTTTTCATGTGTAGGAGCTGATATTCCAATGTTCCAGATTATTTGTAATGCAAACAATTTTATAATCTTCATTACATTTTTAAGAGTTACTAGAGACTCTTGCACAGTCTGCAAATACCCAATTCAAACTCCATTTATTGAGGAAATTGTTCTGTAGCAAATCACAAAGACCAATTTGATTGAAATACTTTCTTTTAGATTGATCTGTCCATAAGGACATCACCAAAAAGAATTAAATCTGTTTTATGTGAAAAGCACCATGCACATACATCACCGTTCTACATTCTTCCTCTTGTCATCTGAAGTGGTTGGTTGGTAATAGGTAAGGTACTTGATCATTATCCTTAGCACCTGGGAAATGGTCCAGTGTAAGTTCAATCTCAGTGAATTATTAAAGGCATTTTAGGATTTGTGAACTTGATAATGGTATTTTGTGAGTGTTCATTACCGCTACAATTTAATATTACTACAGAAATTGAGTTAAGAGACTAGTAGCCTGGTATCAGCTATGGGATGTAATTTACAATCACAAAAGATAACAAATCCACACTTTACTGGTGCGTCAGCAGTGTTTTGTAAAGTGTACTTAAAGTAGCTAATTAAACTTCATAAGGACTCTTGTAGCATTAGTCAGGCTTGTGTCATTCACAGGCTTTAATTTAATGAACCACTGCAATTATATTCTACCACAGAATAAAGTCTGAAATGCTTGATCTTACTTAAAATTGAAATATAGTTGTTTCCAGGAAGAAATATCTGTAATAATCTGACTCAAGCAGTGCTAAAATTAAGCTTTAGCATTACTTGTGAGTTTTAGCATTATGGTGAGTTAGACAAAGTGCTAACTTGCATTATGTTTAATTGATCTGTAGTTAATTTATTCAGAAAAGAGACGGTCAGACTGATAAAAAAAATAAATCAGACAGCCATGTAATAATAGGGAGGTAAATGTTCAGTGGTATGGGAGACGATCGTTCTTGTAGCAAGATCCACATTGATGCAGAAGAGTCAGGCAACTGGAGTTTAGGTGGACTGGTACAGAATTGTGTAATAACGTCTTTTTTGAAGTTAAGACACTATCATCACCTTTAGCAGAAACTTGAAACTTTACTGTGAAGAAAAATGAGTACAAAAATAGAATATCAAGTGCTTCAGCAGTATTTCAGCATTTCATTTTGGCGCTCTGAAAATTTAACTAAAGGAAAGAATAAATCCTTCTTCTACCTTTAGACATCACTTAGGACACACTGAACAGTTGTTGAATCCCAATAGTCCACCCAGAGCAGGCACAAGCAGTGTTTGATAAGGTGCTTCCTCTCAGTTGGCTGCTTGTTCTTCTTGCAATGTACTGGCATATATAGTGAATAGATGATTTGGAGTCATTGTTAACTCATGCTCTAGATATTTCCATCTTTTCTAAAAAAACTTCAGAGATTAGGAGCTGTAGACTTCTCTGAATAAACAAATCTGTTTAGAAATCCATTCCTTTCAACCTAGTATTTTCATGAAGCTTTTGCTGTCAAACTGTCCTGACTTTCATTAGATTTTCAGCTTTCACCTACATGTGTTAAGACTATAATTATTATAGTTGAAGCCGTAGGTTTTTTATTTTTAAATTTTATATTGTTCTTGATAACCAAATCTTGTGTTTAGGCAGTTAAATGAAGCAGCTGATGTCTTGTGTATTTGTGGTAGTTCCCTTTAGTCTTGCTTACTGTCAAGATATACAAAGGTATTTCTCCTTGCATTATTTTGCCTACTGAGAATTTCTCAAGGTCTCATTAGAATTGTGAGGATTTTTTTAAATAAACTATTTATTTTTCCAATCTGGGAAGTTTTTTGTTTGTGATTTTGTGTTAGTAGAATTGGTGTTATATCTATCTGTCTAAAGGAATACCCATGATACAGAAAAGACAAAAAGAGCTAAGAAAATGTATCCATGTTTGACAGTGATGCTTATGTTGAATGATTGAAACCTAGCTGCTTTTATTGTGGCGTGCCAGGTTTCAGTGATTTTTTTTTTTTGGTCATCTCATAATATTTTTAAATACCCCACACTGAATCCCAATAAAATCTGACAAATTCTTTCATGAAAATCTATGGTGAATGGATGTTGCCATTCAGATTTCCTTCAACACAACTATTCTTATAGTGAAAATCTTTTCAATAAGTAATCTTCAGAGTCAAATTCTAGTTCTTTGTTCCTTTAACTTATGACAGTATTGCAGAAGGTACCCCCAAATATGAAATAAATATAACCTATCAATTGTTCCTAATGCATGAGTCACCAATCTTTGCTATTTTTCCACTGTTCTGAGGGCCTTTTGTGGTTCTGTATTTGTTAAAAATATATTCTGTCAATAGAAAGTAACTGTGTTTTTAGACGTGTTTTTAGATGTGTTTTCAGCACAGACCTCCATTAGTTTACCCTTGTAGTCTGCAACTTTCTACAGTTTTAGAATTGATCTTTAATTTCATCATCATAGTTGTCTATTGGCATATATCTCTGTAATTGCCATTCACAGGTGTTAAAGCCTGTCTTAAAGCAACTGGCTCTCAATGGAAAATGATCTTTTTTGTTTCAGAAGTCATATTAATGCTGCCATCTCTGACTGGTAAATATCTTGTGTTCCTCAGTATTTTATATACTTTTTGTTTTAAGTTGCTTTTTTGTCATCTCCTGGCTATCAATGTTCATATAGTCAGAGGATTTTGAATTTTTATTTGTTATGTTCTTTCATCACTTGTGTAGCTTTTGTCATTCAATCCGCTATTGTAAGGTTCTGGAAACCTATCTTTGTGGGTTTTTTTCAGATTTTAATCTGTTCCGTACCCTCCAATCTATTCTTCCCAAATTAAATTTAAAACTCCCCCTGGTATGGTTCACAAGATCAGTCAGAAACCCTAGTTGTGTCCCTAGCCACATCAAGATGCTTCATGCAAAGCAGAAAGAATTGCGGGAACTGCATGAGGTTTTTTCCCTTTCCCACTTTTCCTCCATGTTTTCAGAGGCCTGAGTGTGTTTGTGGGATTCTTTTATTGTTGGTTTTCATGGCTTGCTAACCTTCTTTTAGGATTCTTAAAACCCATCTTAAACACACTGGAACTCTTCTTGAATTATTATTACTTCTCAACTATTGCTTTCTATCTGTAAGAGATATATACCACAAAATGTACCATGTGCAATTTGATCACAATTTCTGCTGCAGTAGCAATGCTATCTTTACTCCACAGAAGACAGAAATTGGAATGTTTTTATTTGTGGTGAAATCTTTTTCATGGGACAGGCAGTTATCTCTTGGCCTGAGCTGAACCACAACCTGGTGTACCGCATGGCAGTGGTAGGTGTCAAAACTGACTTCAGTCTTTAAGGAAAAAAAAAAAAAATTACCTTTTGTCTTTGAAAACAGTTAAGGGTTGTTCTTTCTTCTCTCCATGCTGGTGAGTCGTGGAGCTTTTCAAAGGTGATGGAAAAATTTCCCAGGGAAGGAATAAATGAAAAGTAAATCAGAAAAGTTCGTGATAGTATTATACCCAATATGTAAAGTAATTACTTTAACAAGCTAATTAACTTTAATGGACTGTCCCACTATTCCCTTTTCTCCTTTACTGAACTGCCTGTTGAAGCTTTCTGTAAACTTAGTGTTCTATTTGCATAGCTGCAAATAATTTGAGGTTGCTATTGTTGGTTAATCTAGAATCTGAACCTGATTTAATTGCTAGGAATTATAATGAAATGTTCAGGGTGGCAGGCAGTAGAGAAGGATACATAATTCACAGATTTTTTTCCTGCTGTGAAGAAGTAAGGAAATATGTGAACCTACACAGATGAAAATGAGGTGTTTGGTGAAGAAGAGGAACAGACAGTGAGGGGCAATTGAATATCTGGGTTAAAATTTCAGAAGTGATAAGGGAAACAGTGGCACCAACATGTGCAATAATGTGCTTTTGCACACTGCTGGGACTTTTAAAAGTCTGTAGATGTTGCTTAATCAAAATTTACTGACATTTCATAGGAGTTAGGAAACTAAGAACTCCTTGGAAAAAACTCTTCTTTTTATGGGACATGGTAGCAATGCTTTTACAGAGTTAAGCTTCGTACTGTAAGTGAATCAATAACACACAAACATAAAATTCTTGAGAATGCAGTGGATGCAGCCTGGTTCAAAGGATAACTATACACAAAAGATCTTTTGTATCTTGATTCTTCAAAAAATATATCTGAAATCATTTATCTTGAGTCAAGAAGTAACAGTCCTATGTGCCTGCAATAAAGAAAGAAAAAACTCTTGCATGTTGTGCTAAACACCATCTATATACTATGAAATGTGATTTTAATAATATATGTCTGACTCTTCTACAATATAAATATAATTTAATTTTTCTGTGGCTACATTATTTTTTTTTTTTCACTTGCAAATACAACAGACATAAAATTTAGAGGGGCATATCTACAAAAACAGAATACATCTGTTGCCTGATACTCTGTGAGGCCATGTATTAACAGATTGTGTACAAATAAGTTGGTTTTGGGGGGGGCTTTTTGGCTTTAGTATTAATATGTATTATTTGAGCAAATACTTGCTTAAGTATTGCAAAAAAATTGCTTATTTTGTCTTCTGTGACGTTTGAGAGAGATTTTTCCCACTGAACCAACAGATAATACTCTTGCTTAACAAGGTACCAAATAGTAAATCCAGAGCCTGTGCAAAACATGTTGTTGCTTTCTTTATATCGTAACAATATTTTAAAGTAAAATATTGCAGCTTCATAAAATAGAATGGAAAAGCTTTAAATCAGTTTGGGGAAGTTTTGGTTTTTATTTCAGTTCTTTATTGTTAGGCTGAAATTTTCTCCAAATAGGATGCATTCAACATTTTATGTCAAACTGTCATAGGTATTCTTTGTCATGTTATACTGCTGGTAGAGCCCAGAAATTGTATTTCATTACATTGTAATTTTGGAGAAGGGAGACAAGTTTTGTGTAGCTGGGGTACCTAAATGTCAATTCCTATTAGGTATAGTGGTTGCATGGTACTTCTTGTTTAAAGTTATTTTCTGGTAATTACCAAACAGTATTTGGGGGGGAACACCAAGTTTTTCTGTTTGCTTATAACTGGTATCTTAAATTGCTGTCTACAGACAAACAGGGAAAAAAAACAGTTAGGAATATATTACTAGAAGATTGCATTGTTCCCCACTACCTTTATTATTGGGGAAATACTTTGTGGTTCAGATGGAAATAAAGTTACTTTTTGCCACTTAAAAATAGCCTAAACAAAAAGTCAGATGCTTTTACTTAATGATACCACTGAAAGTACAAAATAATATGGTCAATGTAAGGAAAACATGTAAAAAATGTAGAGAAATCAACTTGCTTGGCAAGATACACTAAGGATGTAAACATTTGCCTTAGCTCTATATCAAGATATGTTTTAGAATTGGCAGGAAAAGCTTTAAACTTAAAGGTTAATCCAAATATCAACAAACCCAGCAGGGGTAATTTTACCCCTTAAGAGTATCAATGAAACACCTACCATCACTGAATTGAACAAATACAGCGTTATTTGTCTAGCTCAGTGCTTAACATCCTTAGGAAAAAAGTGATAGAGCGGCAGAAAGCTTCTATCCCAAGGGAAAACCTACATTTTAGAAATACTAAGGACACGGTTTGGACATGTATTTAGGGCTAAACCTACATGGTGGGTTGGTTTGCTTGTTTATTTGTTTTTAATGTTACCACATGAAGATACTAAGACGACTGTTTACTTGTTTTAATAGTATCATTGCTTGGCTGCAGTCAAGCCAATGTTTCATCCAAGTAGTATATTTTCTGATCACACTTGAATTTTCAAATTCCATTACCCAAATTCTGAAATTATGTCCACATGAATCATAGAATCATTAAGATTGGAAAAGACCTTTAAGATCATTGAGTCCAACCATCAACCCAACACCCATGCCCACTAAACCATGAAGATACAAAACAATATGACTTTCAAAGATGCTAAGAGTCATCATCTCAGCAACCACATCATATTACAAAGTGAACAGATAGAACATTAAAACATAATACACAAAAAAATTCTATTTTCAGTGTTCTCAGAAACATTTTATAGACCTTTTTATAAATGTGAAGAAACTCCTGATGACAGATTAAGCTAATGTTGCAAGCTCGCTGCACGTGGACTTCCTATAGACTTCATTGGGAATTCAGTATAAATCAAGGATTTTCAAACTGAATCCTGATTTGTTACTAATCAGTCTATAAAAACTCGTCAACTCAAAGTTGCCTAGTCTTTTCAGTCAGATGAAGACTGGGTTGTTTCTTGACATTCCCGTATTAAACATAGAAATGCACCTGGAAATAGGCTATTATTTGTAATAACTCTATCAAGAAGGGCTCAATTAAGATGTTTTATGAAGTCTCTATTTTTCCTTAAATATAATCATAATGGTCTAATACTAATATAGTATATCATGCTCTAAATGTAAGTTAGTATTTACATTAGGAGGGAGCTATATACATGAGTCATTTTTGATACAGAATACTTTTATACTAATTTTATTTCTTCCACAGGAAGAAAGACGAATAAATAATCTTTCACACAGCAAGTTTCAAAAAGAAAAGAGTTAAAAGATAAATTACATGATTATGAGATAATGAAGAGTTAAAATGGGAAAATATTGAACAGATATGCCAATTAAATTCAGTTTCAATGTCTAGTGTTTGGGTTGGTTTTGTAATGATTTTGCATTTTTTTTTGAATGAACTGAAAAGCAAGATTTGAATTTAGATTTAATTCTATCTCAGCTGATAGAAAGTGAAAGAGACAATATTGTACGACCAACTCAAAGTTATTTGCTGGCTGGAGAGATTGGTCAGAGCACAGTTTTAACTAGCTTGTTTCTTAGAATGGCCACTAGCAGATGTTTGTGAAATGGGTATAAACAATAGGAACTACAGAGAAAAGTTTTTCCCACCTTTACCCTCACAGCTTTTAACACCTATCAATCCCTAACTGAATGGTTCATCCAGCTATCACAGTTAAAAACTGCTGATGGACTGTCCTTCACTAGTTCTTTACAAATACTTACGGCTTTTGGCTTCCATCGCATCTTTTAGCAGTGAGTTACACATGTACTACATGAAGACACTTTCAGAGATGATATACATAATTATAAAGAACTGATAAATCAGAATTAAAAATAGCTTGACTGTGAGCATTCTTTGTACTCATCAAACTAGCTCAGGCTTTCTCATTCTCATTGAACTTTACTTCCACAAGAATGAGGACAAAATAAAAATTGTCAAAATTTTGGGAATACTTATATTTACTATGGAAAAAAATATGACAGATGTTATATAATGTAGCAGTATGATGTATAATGCATTTTACACATGTCAGTGAAAACTGGGGAACTGAATATTGATTTCACTTGGGATTTATCTTTTTTTGTTTAAGTAATGCAAAACCCTCTATCAGTTCTGAATCGGTTGGTAGTCAGTTACAGTACTTTTTCTCCCAAAGTTTTTGTCTAAGTCCTCCTCAGATCATGAGAGGTCTTCTGGATAGTCCTGACAGCAACTTGACATGAGAGGTGGCTTGTCTTCAAGGCACTGCTAAATCCAGGAGAGGTGGTAATATGGTTATATATGGTAGTATTGGGTAATATGAACAAACTTCTTTTAACACTGTTATAAGCAGTGATACTATTTTGGTAAAAATTGGATTCATACTGTGGGGTATATGTATCCACCTAGATTCAAAGTAAGACACTGCTGACTGGAAAGAGTGAACCACATTAGTTATGTTGTGGGCTGCTGAATGCAAATAGGAGGGGGATAGGAATATATACATATGCAGCAATACAGAGATACAGAAATCATATGCAGAGTATATAAATAGTCCCCATACTCAGTAGGTCTTGGCAGCATGGGATAGTATATAATAAAAAAATAAGGGATAATGTAATTTAAAAAGATTGTTTCAAACATTGTTGAGTGATGTGATGACTGAGACTAATGCTGTTCTGTGCTGTAGACTGATCGTATAGAGCATGGTGCTTGTTCACAGCTGTCAGTCAGGCTTTTGCACTGTGATTGGTTAGTCATGGGATTGTGTTACTCCTGGAGAAGAGGAATAAAGTCAAAGTAATTTTTTAAATATAACACATCTATTTTTCATTTAGAAAAGTGGATGTGCATGCACATATATGTAGCACAAACCCGACAGACCTGATTCAGGCTAGAGGTGTCAGAGGATGACTGAGCACAGCTGGGATTTTATGGCTTTATAATTTCTGTGAGCACTAGGCAAGCTGATGCCTTCTTCTTTCCTGTGCTGTCAAAATGAGTCAAGATGGTAGAATTTTAAAAATACATACATGTATGTGTATACAATCTTCCCCAAAATAGGTAAGGACTAGGTTATTCAGGAAATTATTCTAGATTGAAGTTCTTATGATGTAGTAGGTGATAGGTGTCTAGTATCAGCATGTGTTTCATAGGAAAATGGTAACAGGAATTAAACTCCTGAGGCATCTTGCTACAATGAAAAGATAATGACTAGTACTTCCTTAAATGTTATGACAGTATGATTCTGTGGGAGAATATACTGTCTAAGAAGTTGACTTGAAATGGTGAGGAAAGGAGTATGTGACAGCAGCCCTCACAAAAAGTTACTTCAAGTATCAGGGATAGTGAGCAATAGAAAGATTTCTGTCTCCTATTTGCTGATATAGAATCATAGAATCCTTAAGGTTGGAAAAGACCTCTAAGATCATCGAGTCCAACCATCAACCCAGTACCCATGCCCACTAAACCATGTCCCGAAGCGCCACATCCACACGTTTTTTGAACACCTCCAGGGATGGTGACTCCACCACTTCCCTGGGCAGCCTGTTCCAATGCCTGACTACCCTTTCAGTGAAGACATTTTTCCTAATATCCAATCTAAACCTCCCCTGGTGCAACTTGAGGCCATTTCCTCTCGTCCTATCGTTTGTTACTTGGGAGAAGAGACCAACACCTGCCTCGCTACAGCCTCCTTTCAGGTAGTTGTAGAGAGCGATAAGGTCTCCCCTCAGCCTCCTTTTCTCCAGACTAAACAACCCCAGCTCCCTCAGCTGCTCTTCGTAAGACCTGTTCTCCAGACCCTTCACCAGCCTCGTCGCTCTTCTCTGGACACGCTCCAGCACCTCAATGTCCTTCTTGTAGTGAGGGGCCCAAAACTGAACACAGTTACATATATACAGATATATTTGTTATATACAGATATATGTGTTTCTGGTTTTTATCTAATATTTGAAGACAGATGTACAAGCAACATAGGAAACAACTGAAATCTTTCTGATATTTCAACCTTACTGTCTTAATATATTTTGGATACAAGTCAAGGATCTCTCTTTTCTACTCTCCATATGGGACACAATTCTTGCATTTTGGTTGTATAGTACCCCATTTTTCTGTTCACTTCCATGGCATCCAATACCCTGGTGAGCAAGACATCCTGTAGCCTTTGGAAATTGTTTCAGAACTGTAGGTTGAGGAGGATTCCAGTTGTCCTTTTTATAAGCTCTAGACGGTTATGCATAAAGTTAGTTGCTACTGCTTACTTCATTGTCTTTTATATATCAATTCTCCGTAAAGCAAGATTCTGAAAATTCAGGATTTTGAAAGGACGAAGACTCCTGAAGTTTTTTTTTTACTGTCAGCTGTAGGTAAGACCTTAGAACTGGATTCAGATTCCTTTATTCAGATTTATAAGTTAGCACATGAAATGAAATGCTGAAACCTAGCATATGTCTAGTTTCCAGGAGACATCTCTGAGTCAGGCTCTTCAGATCCAAGGAAGTACAGAGCCAGATGGACTCCCATGCCTTGGGCTATCTGTGACTGTTGAATGTAGGATCTTTTTAATAATGAACTCTTTTCATAATCTGTCATAAGGATATTTAGTTGTTACACCTATCACTTATTGTTTGTAAGCTCTAGGAACTGTAAACATAGGAAAATGAAAGTGCACAATATGCAAGCAAGACATAATACTCACTGATGGACAAAAACATGCTAGATGTATTGCATTGGAGTATTATAAAATGTCACTGTGCACAGTTCAATTAATGTATCTTATTTATACATAGAGACTGCATATTTATGAAATATTTATGAAATTTCCTTATCCTGGTAATTTTATCCTCTATTTTGATTAGATGAGTATTGTTGGGTTTTTTTTTCATGGACTCTTAGTAAACTCCATAAATCTAAGACAGGTGTTTAAAAAATAAACATGTTTTGTGGGATACTATTATGAAACAGAAATGTAGTCTCATAAAGTTTTTTAAGAGGAAATGTACTTTTTTTTTTTTTTCAGAAAATAAGTTAAACTGTATACAATTGTATCCTTGGAAGACCTGAAATGCTGTCTATTAGGACCTCCTGCCCCCCCAGTCTGCAGCTGGGAATCAATGAGTTATGTTCTTTTACCAGATATTGTTTAACTCTATTGTAAGATAACAGGATTTTATTGATTTATGGTCTGAGAGATCCATAACAGAGGATCATAAAAGAAGACAGAGAAACAATCATAAGATTTTTCTTATTTTTTATTATCGAACATGTCAGGTAGATTGATCCTAAACTCATTCCCCATTGTCACTGCAGAAAAGCAGTCTAAAGAACTCTTAAAATATTCTTACATTGGTCCTTTAGAAACTGTTGCTAAATGTCCCCATATATGGAATTAGCTTTTTAAATACAGAAAACTGTGAGTTTTTTTCTTAGTCAGAAGAAACAAGTGCAAATGAAAATCTAAGAAAAAAAATAAATTATGAAGTATTCCTTCCAATTACTTTTTTTAATTATTTTTTTTCCTTGATTTCTGTTTTCCATTAGTTATTTTATAACAAAGCCAGATGGGACACCTAAAATCTTTCATTCAAGAAAAAGGAACAATTCAGCCAATATAAAATACATAATGAAGAACAGATACTAAAGTAATGACATTAAATTAGTTGCACTGAATGGAAAAACATTTTTCAATTAATTATATTTGTATATTCATTTTAGCTTATTTTGAAAATCTTAGAGTAACAACTACAAAGAAAAAGACATCATAGAGTATTAGAGAATAGACTTTTTCAGCACAGAAGTATAGTAGGTACCTGATGTACTTAAAAATTCCCATCCTATCTGCAATAGATATTATTTTTATGTCATTTAAATGAGTTTTTCACAACAGTTATGTCTGAAAATACAAAAAAGTGTCTCTGCATGTTTGTATGTGGTGGAGTCACCATCTCTGGAGGCGTTCAAAAAACGTGTGGATGTGGCACTTCGGGACATGGTTTAGTGGGCATGGGTACTGGGTTGATGATTGGACTCGATCTTAAAGGTCTTTTCCAACCTTAATGAGTCTATGATTCTATTCTATGATTCTATTTTCCTTAGCTGTTGTGACCAAAAATAAACAATTCTGGGAGATTAGCATGTGCATGAAAAGTGACAATTGCACTGGCAAATAATAAATATTTCATAATAAGATTGATGATTACTGAACATTGATTTATACATCTGCTTTTTGGAATGTATCCTGTTAGATCTTAATCCTATACTAAGAACTCATAATAACTGAAAGTTAAAGAAAAAAAAATTGGCAACTACTTTTTAGATGATCAATTTCTAAATTTTATTGAAGAAATTTAAATTTTCCCTATATGGGACACTAAAGAATTTGTTAAGGGACTAATATGAACACAGTAAAAAATTTACAGTTTTTAGAATGTTAGCAAAAATGCCCATCTAGATAATGGCAGTAAAAACACTGTAGCTGCAATGCTCCTAAACAGAATATTATGTGTGCTGTAAGATTTATATTTTATCATTGCAGCTATTAATAATTACACTCAACTAGGGAATTATTTTTAAAGCAGAATTTTATCTCTGAAGTGCTCAATTACGATATATTGGTAGCAACAAAAAAGCCCGCAATTTAGTTTTATATTTGTTCAATTGTGAGCTTGTTTTAAATTTTCATTTCCCCTCAGGACAACTGCCATATTAACTTTAAGACCTTACACTTATCTTCCCTGGCTCTGGACAGAAGAACTCCTTGCAAAGCTATGGAAGAGTGGCTTGCAGTACTCAGGGCCTGGGTTGAATATCACTGTATTGAACAATAAAATCTAACTGATTGCTGTGAATTTAATGTTCCACTTTTGCTGGACAATGAAAGCTGTATATCAGAAAAAAACTAGACGTATAATTATTGTTCTTTTATTCATCAGCTTGAGAGCAGTGATAATATTCCAGAGGAGGAATATTCTATCCAGAGTGCCATGGAATATTGTCCCTATGATGTTTGTCAAATATCAGAGCAATAATCAAGAAAAATATTTGCTTACACTGTTGAATCAATTAACCAAGATGTTCTTAATAAAACTCTTTTCCAAACACCAGTTAAAAAAAATTTAAAAATCTTGCCTTTGGCTTTAACGTCCAGCCAAACACAAAGTATGTGCAAGTATAATGTCCAGTGTGAAGTACAACCAAATACACAAAAGACGCTGGAGACTTTTGTGCACAAAATTAGAATAATTAGAGAGAAAGCATGAAGAAGGTTGCCTTCGGAAGATAAAGTTCTGAGTTATGTCATGTCCTGTGAGCTGAATTATAATAGCATTTGTATGCCTTGGAAGATGCTCAGGAGTTGATATTTACTGATCTGGTCACCGTAGCTCTCGCATTTCTAAGGTGAGATTCATCTCAAACTAACGTGGAAGTCTAAAATATCTCAGATGATATGCACTCCCAAAATACTTATTCCTCTCTGTTGACTATACAGGGAGCCTAGCCCAGATGGAGACCACTGCACTGCCAACAGCTGAAATCAGATAAGATGAAGCCCATCTTTTTCTCCTCATTTCACCAGGTCAAAGTGCTTCTGAGCATGCATGTAAACTTCTGCTCAGACAACATGAGAAACTTAAGCTATATCTTGGGAGGGTATAATTTGAATCATTTTTGGAAAAATATATCCAATTTCCTCTTAAATTTCCATTTTAAGTTATCTGACTCTGGCCTTGTCACTTAAAACTTTATTTGTTTAATGGAAAAAACATATAACATGAAATCATTTTATTTTAAATTATATTAATTTAGTTTTAAATAGATCAGTCATCAGCATGTTTCAATGTAACAGTTAATAAGTGCCATGAGAAGGGAATGAAGGGAATGAGTAACATTCTACCAGACTTTGAAAATGTTCTATAATAACTTCATCAAATTTTCAAAATTCATTATTACAGGCAAAGTAGTCGTCTCACTTTTCTCTTTTTAATCATTCCATATGAAACATATATCCAAAATGTTTATCGGGCAATGTTTGTTTATAATACAGTGAAGTTAGTAATGAGCTTAATGAATGTAATAACTTCTCAGTGGCTCCATATAACATGATTATGGAATATAGTCTTTTATTTAATGTTTGGTTTTTTCCTTTTGAAGAGGAACTTTCACAGCATGGTCTCATCTATTAATGATTAAACCTTCTACTCTCAATATGTAGGAAAACTGAGCAAATAAAAATGTACAATTCTTAGACTACTCAATTAAAAGGGTCTGAACCATTGAAATTTACAATCTCTTGTTAAAGCTTTATTCTTGGGCTTACTCCCTTACTCATCTATATTTGTTTTCCTTTCTTCCATCCTTTTTATACTCATCCATTTTTGGTTTCATGCAAGCTATTTTCTTAGGCCCAGACTGACAAAAATATTTCAATATAAAATTTTGTGGCACACTCCTTGTGGTCCCTCAGGACTTAAGGTGTTTGTCGAATTTTTCCTGTACAGCAAGAGCCTTCTGGATTACTCTCAGTCATCAGTTTTCCTGACTCACCTGAAAGCAGCTCTGTCAGTCTCATTCCACTTCCCAGGCACATACCCTGTTATCCTGAGCAATTCTCAGGAGAGTATCTAGGGGTGCTGTAAGACTTGCTAAGGTGCTCCTACGTCTTTATAGTGTGAGGGTGAAAAAGAGCTCATCCAAAAACATCTACTCGTTTGAATTCATTCTTATCCCAAGAAATATTAAGGTAAAATGCAAATGAAAATATTTATTTGCAGCATCCAGAATAAACAACCATTTACACATGGTTCTGGTAACAACTGAAGAGAAAAATCATGCTTGATCTAATTACTTTAAATGACAAAATGAGAAACATCTCACCTGCCCCTTCTCCCTCCCTCTCCCCACTTCTGAACCCTTTACTGGTAGATTATGTTAGCTGTTATAAATAGTCTCTTAGTTCAAATTCCACGTGAAGAAGAGAGAATTTAAACTCTTTCTGTGAAACTGTTATATTTAGTTCTTATCTAGGAGATAGTCTGGCCTGTCTTATCAGGCAAGATAAGTATTGTTTCACTTCATTGGTAATGCTAATAGTTGTCTTGTTAGTCCAGCTGTCCACTCTTATATTTTGTTGAGTTGTCCCCTAACTTATATCTAGCTATAAATTCTTCCTTCCACCAGTGGTGACCTGCAGCTCCAGCTCCACAACATGCAGAGAGTGTCCATATGACTTTACTTTCCTGTGCTCCTGACACTGAATTTGTGCCAGATCTGACTCTTGTCTCTCTTTTCCATGAGCAGTTTAATTCACTAAAATGGCACACAGACATCCAGCTGGGGGGAGGGGGGAGGGGGGGGGGCGGGGAAGTGGATAATTTTCTGCCATTTTAATTAATTAAATCAGGTCACAGAAATTCCAGAAAGACTCAAAGTTGATACACATGAGGAGGGGCAATACAGAAGCAAAGGACTGAGAAAGGAGTAGTAAATGCAGGAGGAAGAGGAACAGAAGAGCACGTCACACTTCTTTTAAGCAGCAGCCACTTGTTAGAGCATCTTGTCTCTGTGTGAAACTGCAGCCACAGTATGCGTGTTTCAATGTCACATGTGCCCTCTAATGCAGCTTATAAAGCTATACATTTACAAACATGGGACAAATGCAGCTCATTACTTGCTCTTGGTTGATACAAGATACAGTCTCGGCTATCCTGGTGTTACAATGAGTTTGAGGTAATAGACCTCTAACATCCTTTTTTAATATACCTATATCGAATACAGATATTTCTATACATACATATAGAATATATATAATACATGTAGATAGAAAAAATATATATATATATGCACACACATTGTCTTCATGTATTTGCTGCAGCCATCATACTTCACCTCATTGTAAACTACTTCCTCTTATTTTGTCAAGTAGCAAGGGATGATCCTTGGAAGTTCTTGTTTTGACACATAACTGCATGGATGCTCATATAAATATTTTAGCTGAGAGGATTTCAAAATGGAAATTAGTTCCAAATTGAGAATTAGGGTACAGTTTTCTCTCTTCAGCTCCTAACCCAGAGACCTGTTATGGAAACTCAGTAAATGTTTTACAATATTTCCAAAATTAAAAAAAAAAAAAAAAAAAAGCATTAGAAATAGAAATACTTTTGTGGTTAGATGAATATAGAAATAGCAGAAGTATTCAAAACTGATACATAATGGGTTTTGTTGGAAGGCTTCTGTGTATTTTTTTAGCCTGAACTAGTCCTTATATAGCTTGTATTTTCAAATCTCATTTTGTTTACACTTGATTCAATTAATTTTATTTATTATTTTACTATATTTTGGAACAAATATAATATTAATTCTACCACATATAAATGTTGGCTGAATACAAAATGGGGAAAATAGCTAAATTAAATGAGTTGACAAAAACCCCTCCAAAACTCACAGGTTTCATATATTTTAATTTTTTCCTGCATTTCTAATTTAATGAAAGTGAAGTATTGATAGTTTTCTATAAGTATAGATTCTCTTCTGGTTATAGTCAAAACAATGCCAAGAACCCTATGAAGGAAACAAGTTTTGGTTTATTTGTTCAGACAAAAACATTAATTACTTTCTTTTCTTAGCAAATCCACAATCAAAACCAAAATTGTTCTTCCTCTCTAGGTAATTATTTTCATTAAATGTAAAGTAGTGTTGCTATATCTGAATTTGAGTCAAACAAGATTTTATAACTACTGGAAAATTTTATCTAGAGAAAAAATATTTTAGTGACATACCTGTTAATAATAATTTTAATAAAACCTTACACAATCTCTTGATCTCTTCCTTTAATTCCCATTCAGTGCATGGCCTCAAATACTGTTTAGCACAGAGCTTTCAAACCTGTCACTTGTCCAAGTGACAACCAATTTTAACCCCCCTGATGTTAGAAGCTAAGAGCCTGGCTGACATCAGTTGTGGAGATGAAAACTAAACACTTCTGCAAATCAGACCAAGTATTTCCAGAAAATGCCCAAATAATTAGAATAGAGTAGAATAGAATAGGACTATTTCAGTTGGAAGAGACCTACAATGATCATCTAGTCCAACTGCCTGACCACTTCAGGGCTGACCAAAAGTTAAAGCAAGGTATTAAAGGCATTGTCCTAATGCCTCTTAAACACTGACAGGCATGGGGCATCGACCACCTCTCTAGGAGGCCTGTTCCAGTGTTTGACCACCCTCTCGGTGAAGAAAAGCTTCCTAATGTCTAGTCTAAACCTCCCCTAGCGCAGCTTTGAACCATTCCCACGAGTCCTATCACTGGATCCCAGGGAGAAGAGCTCAGCACCTCCCTCTCCACTTCCCCTCCTCAGGAAGCTGTAGAGGGCAATGAGGTCGCCCCTCAGCCTCCTTTTCTCCAAACTAGACAAACCCAAAGTCCTTAGCTGCTCCTCATAGGACATTCCTTCCAGCCCTTTCACCAGCTTTGTTGCCCTCCTCTGGATGCATCCAAGGACCTTCACATCCTTCTTAAATTGTGGGGCCCAGAACTGCACACAGTACTCAAGGTGAGGTTGCACCAACGCTAAATACAGCGGGATAATCCCCTCTTTTGACCGGCTGGTTATATAACATTATATATACATGTGTATCTGTGTGTATATGAAAAACTCGGTTAATGTATTTTAGATTAGATATCACTTCTTCTATCCCAGTCAGGCTATCACATGCTAGACCTTAAAACCAGTTTCAGAAAAGCATTGCCCTTTTCAGAGCAGAGACAGAACTCAAACATAACTGAAGAATTTGATTTCTTTTGTATTACTCCCCAAACAATAAATGTCTTCAGTTAAAAAAGTAGTGAGAAAGACTTTCAATATTCTTTTTAGACAACATTGGAGAAATCCTCACTAAAGATCAAAGCATGAAAGCTTCTAAAGAGAACTCTGATATTAAGAAATGATATTAAGAGATGTTATCTCATCTGAATAATTTCTGTCTGGTGTAAAGGAGTCCCAAGTCATCATCTGATTTTAGAGTTAATATCTAATCTGAGCTAAAATTTACTCTATTTCTATTCATATGCAACAGGAATGAATACTGTGTGTGCCCGCTTGAAGTAGAGACAACTTTGCTTTAGTTGCACCTTTACCGTCCGAGCAACCTAATCGCTTGATTAAGTCCCGCCTGTTAGTGTTTCTTGAACACCTCAGAAGAGGTGATCGCATTCACAATACCTATTGGGACCCTGTAGTTTAGGCTAATGCCTACACTTTGCTCAGGAAAGATCAAGGGAGCACTAGTCAGTCATGGGCAGAAGAGTTTCATGATGAGGGTGTTGAGACACTGGAACAGGTTGCCCTAAGAAGTTCTGGATGCCCCATCATTGGAAGTGTTCAAGGTCAGGTTGGATGGAGCTTTGAGCAACCTGATCTAGTGAAAGATGTCCCTGCCCATGGCAGGGGGGTTTGACTAGACGATCTTTAAAGGTCCCTTCCACCCCAAACCAGTCTGTGATTCTACGATTCTGTGATTTGTTGTTGTTGTTGTTGTAACCTTTAATAGTGTAGACTCTCAAGCAGGAATTGGTGTGAAGTGTCACTGTTCAATTTACTAGTACGGTCATAACCAAACTGCTTGTTTTCCATGAATACTCAATTAATATCAAAAGTTAGTCCATAACACTAAAGGCTGCACTGAGTCAGAGGAAGCACAGTGCACTAACGCCAACACACAGAGAGCATATGGGCATTTAGTCAGAAATTGTGGTACATGTTGCACCTCTCAACTGGTAAAGCTCAAACAAAATGTTCCTCCTCTTTTTGCAGCCTCAAAAGAAGCACCGTGTTGTTCTTTGTGGGACTGGAAGAGATCATTCTGTCATTTATTAGTTGAGCAGTGGTATCCGGCCTCTCTATTGGTGAACTCAAATAGATGACTTAAAAGCCCTTCCCCCAGCCATGGAGTTGCTTTTTGTATACCAGAAAAATGAATGACCATGTGTTCCAGGGGCCACTCCCCCAGATTTTGTACTTTTTGCATCGGATATAATATTCAGCTTTGTGGGACTGGAAACGAACTTTCCTTGACAGTACTGGTTTTTACTTTTCTCCAAGGAGCACACCTGTAATTAAAACTTTTGTTACATTTTGACATTTGCTGTGTGATGGAGAAGATATATTCGAGTCCTATCCTCTGATAAATAAGACCTAGAAATAAGTAAGAAGGAAACAAATCAGTTTTTCATACTACGTTCAACTTTTGTGTGAGTTACAGATCTGCCTGTTGTACCAATTCAGGAGGCAATCTGCCACTTCCAGCAGTAACCATGTCCACCCCTCTTTTTCACACACCACTTGGGTTTCCTGCCCTTCAGAAAGTACAGTTAAATAGTCAGTTAACATGTAAGGAGCAATTTTACACTGTATCTACAAACTTTTAGATCTGCCATTACTGGACACTCTGATGTTGTCCGTGGGAAATCTCACTTGCACATGATGAATGCCACAGAGTGAAGTACTTCATGCAGGGACACCTCCTTTGATGTACACGTGTGGGCCACGAGATTGCAGTCTAACCGCCCATTCAGAATTTGTTTCCATTTCTGAATTTTTGCATTACAGTGAAGAGGTTTTGAACACTTTACAGAAAAAAACACGTGTCATACACTGGTTATAAGTTTGCTTCCCAAACCAGCCTTACAACTAAAATAGCCACTAAGTCATATTTCACTTTCTCATTTTCTTCAGTTAAAACACAAACAGCATTGCTGATAAAGAACATATTCCTGTGTAGTACGCAGTAGCATAGAAATCATACAGCTAGATTAAAACTCTGATAAAATAGGTTGCTTAAAATAGTCTCTGAGTGTCAGGTTCATATTATCATTCTCTTTCGTAGGATAACAGGAAGATTTGAGACTCTTTAGCTGTACCTTGCAGAATTCACATAGACCTGAAAATATTTGTGTGTATTGTGTGTCTGGGAAATAGCTGTTTATTAGAAATGTAGCTAATGAAATATCTGCATTGAATGTGCTTTTATAATAATGTTCTTTTACTCTTTTATTAATATATAATCTATTTCATGTAACAATTTAACATTTCAGCCCGGAGTTTTGCAAACTTTGAAATCCAGAGCTCTGGATATGCCACATAGAATGTTACTACATGTATATTTCATTTAAAAAAGAAGACGAAGTCCCAAAACACTATTTCTACGAGATAAATTTGTGTATTTGGACAAATGAGTTATCAGTACAGTGATATGAACTGCAGCCTATATATAGTAAAAACTTTTAGATTTAGCATATATTGTGTCAATAGCTAAGAGGTACTAGCAGATTAAGTATTTTTGGTATTCCACATATGGTTTTATTTTTTATTTTCCTTTTAATTATATCACAGTAGTTTCTATAAGTACACCCAAATTCTAGCTTTGAAATAGCAAATGCCAGTTCATAGAAATATTTAGAGTGCCTGATCTAAGGAGTTTTTAAAATACACTACGCTCTAAAATGGTCTAAAGAGTGTATGGAAGAGTATGGAAAGTATAAAAGTCCCTTTGAGTGAGATGTAGAAACATGTACAGGTTGAATGTTTTGACCAACACCTGTAAGAACTATTAAATGCCAGCCCCAACATTTTGAAATGTATGAAACCTCCTTTAAACAATCTATCCTTTTTTTCAATAAAAGCTGTTAAAATAATTTTAAGTAGAGTTTTGTGGTTCCTTATTTTTTTTAACAGCCAGAGGAAGAAAATGAGATTATAAATGAGAACAGAAGTTTCTCTAATGTAGTTTATATGTCCTCATGAAGAAAAAAAGAAAGTCTATTAAGAATTTCTGTATTTTAGTATGTTGGTCTTATTCCATACAGAAAGAAAAGGGATTCAGCCTTGATTCTAAATAGGCTTCTCCAGCATCAGTATGCCTGAACATGATGGGTTTCCTAGTAATCTAGGATATTTAACAAAACTCTGAAGTTGTATATTGCAATGAAAAAGGTATCTATATCACTACATTGATTCATTTCAGAGAGACAAAATCTTATTTCAGTTTTTGGGTTCTTTTTAGGTCTGATAATATTTATCATGTCTACTCTAGTATTGGCAACCAACCTCACACAAGTTATCCCTTAGCTGATAATTTCTGATATTGATCAGTTTCATTTTGTTTCAAATAATCAACATTTTTGAAAGGCAGAAACTACATTTCTTGTAGTTCTCCAGAGTTATTCAGAAGGAAAAAAAAAATGTCTAAATCTGAAACTTGGAGTATGGTCATACAAAAAAAAGTCACCTGGTAAACTAAGACATAAATTTACAGCGTATCGGGTACTCTGTGGTAACTACTTGAGCGTGTTCATATTAACAAATGATGTGGTGCAATGATAGACTATGTTAGGGCCCAATGTGGTCCAAGGGCCTGTTGCCTATATTGGACAAATTCTTTGTGTGCATTCTTTCTTCACAATATCCATAATTATACAAGCTAGTTAGCCTGCATTCAGTTGTGTTTAAACTTCTCTTTTTTATTAAATATGTATAGGAGTTAAAACACACAAAACCAGTTCTAACAGGATAGTTATGTACCAATAATTTATCACCCAAGCTTAACATTTACTAGTGCCCATAACTCTTATTTATCCTTTCTTAACAGCTGAGATTTTGTTTCCTGTGAGGTAACTGACACAGGAGGGAGTCAGATGATGAAATTTTGTCATAAATGAATTTGCTTATTTTTTGTGGAATGATTTGACATACACATGCATGCATACATACACGCGCGCACACGTGCGTGCACAAGATACTGCTTTTCTTCTTTAATTCACAAAAGAGTAGCTTAGAGATACAAGTTTTGACCATAAAATGACTAGCTGTAGTGGAAAAGAACACATTTCTCCCAGGATAATAGTTCGTAAACCAGTAATAAACTGAGATTAGATGACAGTGAATCACTGTTGTCAAATACATTGTAAACAGTACAACAATATATTTTGGCTATTTTGTTAGGGTTTTTTCCTTCTCTTTTAAGTATGAATTTTTCAACCATTTACATTACATTCTTTTTTCTTTTTCCAGGTTGACTGGTATGAATCTACCTTCTCCTGTTATCAGCAGCAAGAACTGGTTACGACTCCATTTTACGTCTGACAGCAACCACCGACGAAAGGGATTTAATGCTCAGTTCCAAGGTAGGAAATGTATGAAAGTGCAGCAAAAAAGTCCTTTACCTTTAAGCTAAAGTGGTGGTGGTAGAAATTTGTATTTAAATATCAGGGACGTAGTAAAGAGCTGACTCATACTACTACTGCTCTTACACTGAGTAGCTGTTATCCTTGTGTGATCAGGCATCTCTAGGGATTTACTTTTGGAAAAAGTATCAGTGCTTCACATTGCAGTTTGCTTTAAGTATGTATGTGCTTGCTCACTTTTTCTATAATAAATTACTTTGCATTCAGTTTGATCTTTGCTTTAAAAACATGCCTGGAATGCAACTTGCAGAAAGTCAATTCCACACAAAGGCATGCCCCTATCTAAACATTGTCTTCCTTCATGACTCAAAATGTAACACTTATCCGGAAGCTACATTCATCATTTGGAAATTTAACTCATCCCTAGCATAGCACAAATCATATTTCAGGTCCCTGCGTAGATTTACATATACAACTTTAAAAGAAGGCAAGAGGATGTCAGTGTTGCTGTCAATTGCTGCTTATGTTCACCAAGATACTCATTAAAATGCAATTTTTTAGAATGGAATCTTTATTGATTTTTGTACTTCATAAATTGTTACTCAAAATCAAAGACACTGTAGTTATATTGAAAATAGAAGAGCTGCTTAATTTATCTGTGCTTTTAAACTCTGTGCTTACATAAACCATTCAACCATTTTACCCCACACACTATCAAATAATTTAAGAGTTTAGACCTGCCTTTTTTCCTGAAACTGTAGGGCCTGTATCACTTCAGAAACGACAAATACACTGCAACAACGATATGTTTCTGGTGACTATGACATACACATGTAATGCATATAAAAGTATTTAACATACTTAGTTCTTTTCTCTTTAAAAAGATTTTGACAATTTTAGTAAAAAAGAAATCTGTGAAATTCCATTTTATTTTGGCAACGTAACACGAGTATGTATTCTGTGATCCTTTGCACTTATAACTTATTTTTACAAAGTTTACTGAGGATACGTATATTATACGACTGTTGGTGACTATGAATTTAAATGCACTGCTTATGTTAACTCTGTGTCTTAAGCTTATTAAACAGATCACAAAAACAATGGGGCTCATCTTGCTGATGCACCAAAAAACTAAGAATCAACAGAATAACAAAGGAAAGTTTGGAATAGGATAACCAACACTGAAAACTACTTTTTTGCTCTTTTTCAATATGTCTTATCTCTAGCCAAATGCTTACCATGGAATTAAAGGTTTAGGGAAATATCTGGGGAGATCGTTATTTCAGATGTATATCTGTTGCTCTGCATAATACGTCAGATATTTAGTGTAAGAGTAAACGTCACTGATATAGAATACTGCTCGTGAATGACAACTGGAAGTATCTTATTACAATTCAGATTATTACAATTATGGAAATTTCCTTTCTTAGTTTAAATCATTCTTTTACAATGCAGGTTTATACCATGTACTGTATTAAATACAAACACCTAAATTACATGAGCCATGGCTATATATCTTATCAGGGTGGATAGCAATTAAATAAATTCCTATGTTAGTGATATAAACGTTATAAACTACAAGACAGTCTTTCAACAAACATAGGATGAAAATTTGGAGTGATATCAAAATCTGGTTAATACCACAGCTTCATTAATTCCTTTTTATTACACAACTTTAGTAACCCTTTCTGTTGCATGTATATTTGAGAACTGAGCAATAATTTTGTATTTTATTTTAAGCTGAAGAAACTATGATATTTATAGCTAGATAAGCCTACTAGTACCATAAATCACAGAATAGCAGAGGTTGGAAGGGACCTCTGGAGCTTATCTAGTCCAATGCCCTCCTCAGAGAAGGATCACCTAAAGCAGGCTGCCCAGAACTATGTCCAGATGGGTTTTGAATAACTCCAAGGTCGGAGACTCCATGACCTCTTTGGGCAACCTGTGCTGGTGTTTACCTTCACAGTAAAAAAGCTTTCACTTATTTTTAAGTGGAATTTCCTGTGTTTCAATTTGTGCTTATTGCTTCGTGTCTTGTCAGTGGATATCACAATGAAGAATCTGGCTCCATCTTCTTTACACCCTCATCTCATCAGGTATTAATACACACCAATAAGATCCCTCCCCAAGCCTTCTCTTCTCCAGGCTAAGATATCCCAGCTCTTTCAGTCTCTCCCTTATGTTTATGTTTTGAGGTGCTTGTTTCTGCTAAAATTCAACAACTTTGACAGATATTTCCATCTTAGGTGCTTTTCTGAAGTAAAATAATTATTTGAGCCTATCATGAAAAGAAAAAAAAAGTAAAAAATCCTGTGAAATATGTGACCTTGTTTTCTGCCGGAAAACCCTGGCAGTGATAGGGTGCCTCTAAGGTCTGATTGTATCCAGGAGCAATTATTATATATGTCCTCCTGGCAAATCCTGTAGTATAGGCTATATGACTCTGAGAAACATTTTCCTTATGGACCACTAGTCCGAAAAGTTTAAACTGACTATTCCAGAATGCCCACATATAGTTGTGATTGATATGTAGTTGAACTATCCTGTCTTTGAGACAGTTAAAGTAAATACACAGACTTTCTGAAGTAGCCATTAAACACTCACTTTACTAATAGTCGAGTACCCATTACCCATAGTCTGACCAAAACCCAAGAATCTTTTTGATTCTTCTTCTATTTTCCCAGGGTTCCTAGGTCTTGGGCAATGTCTTCGGGGGATTCAGGACTCCATTTTCCTACATTACTTAGACTGCTTTCTTCTTTTGCTTCTTGCTTAGAAGGAACAGACTCTTAAATCAGCCTGTGCTGTCTTTTTGTGATTGTTTGCTTGGTTCATTCATAAAGTGATTTTTTTATGTGTGTGTGTGTGTGTTAAAGCTATATAATTATGCTGGACGAGAATAATAGTCTGCATTGTTTTGGGAAAATAGGGAAGTCAGTAATTTTGATTGCAAACCTTAGATATTAAATAGGGCAAACAGCAAGCTCACTACCCTGGACTTCAGGAGAGCAGACTTTGGCCTCTTCAGGGATCTGCTTGGTAGAGTGCCATGGGATAAAGCCCTGGAGGGAAGAGAGGCCCAAGAAAGCTTGTTAATATTCAAGGATCACCTCCTCCAAGCTCAGGAGTGATGCATCCCAACAAAGAGGAAATCAGGCAAAAACACCAGGAGGCCTGCATGGATGAACAAGGAGCTCCTGGATAAACTCAAACACAAAGAGGAAGGCTACAGAGTGTGGAAGCAAGGACAGGTAGCCTGGGAGGAATACAGAGAAACTGTGCAAGCAGACAGGGGTCAGGTTAAGAAAGCTAAAGCCCTGACAGAATTAAATCTGTCCAGGGACATCAAGGGCAACAAGAAAAGCTTCTGTAGGTATGTTGGGGATAAAAGGAAGACTAGAGAATATGTAGGCCCTCTCTGGAACAAAACAGGAGACCTGGTTACCTGGGATATGGAGAAGGCAGAGGTACTCAATGACTTCTTTGCCTCAGTCTTCACCAGCAAGTGCTCAAGCCTCACCGCCCAAGCCGCAGAAGGCAAAGGCAGGGACCAGGAGAATGAAGAGCTGCCCACTGTAGGAGAAGATCAGGTTCAAGACCATCTAAGGAACCTGAAGGTGCACAAGCCCATGGGACCTGATGAGACGCTTCCGCGGGTCCTGAAGGAACTGGCGGATGAAGTTGCTAAGCCACTATCCATCATATTTGAGAAGTCGTGGCAGTCGGGTGAAGTTCCTGCTGACTGGAAAAGGGGAACCATAACCCCCATTTTTAAAAAGGGAAAAAAGGAAGACCCAGGGAACTACACGCCAGTCAGTCTCACCTCTGTGCCTGGGAAGATCATGGAACAGATCCTCCTGGAAGCTATGCTAAGGCACATGGAGGACAGGGAGGTGATTCGAGACAGCCAGCATGGCTTCACCAGGGGTAAGTCCTGCCTGACCAACCTAGTGGCCTTCTATGACGGAGTGACTACATCAGCAGACATGGGAAGAGCTACTGATGTCGTCTATCTGGACTTCTGTAAGGCCTTTGACACGGTCCCCCACAACATCCTTCTCTCTAAACTGGGGAGGTACAGATTTGATGGGTGGACTGTCCGGTGTGTGAGGAATTGGTTGGGTGGTCACATCCAGAGGGTAGTCGTCATCAGCTCAATGTCCAGATGGAGATTGGTGATGAGTGGTGTCCCGCAGGAGTCTGTATTGGGACTGGTACTGTTTGATATCTTCATCAATGACATAGACAATGGGATTGAGTGCACCCTCAGCAAGTTTGCAGATGCCACCAAGCTGAGTGGTGCGGTTTACGCACCTGAGGGAAGGGATGCCATCCAGAGGCACCTGGACAAGCTCGAGAAGTGGGCCCGTGTCAACCTCATGAGGTTAAACAAGGCCAAGTGCAAGGTCTTGCACCTGTGTCCGGGCGACCCCCGGTATCAATGCAGGCTGGGGGATGAAGGGATTGAGAGCAGCCCTGCCAAGAAGGACTTGGGGGTACTGATGGATGAAAAGCTGGACATGAGCCAGCAATGTGTGCTCGCAGCCCAGAACCGTATCCTGGGCTGCATCAGAAGAATCGTGGCCAGCAGGTCGAGGGAGGTGATTCTGTCGCTCTACTCTGTTCTGATGAGACCACACCTGGAGTACTGTGTCCAGCTCTGGAGCCCTCAGCACAAAAAAGACATGGACCTGTTGGAGCGGGTCTAGAGGAGGGCCATGAAAATGATCAGGGAGATCATAGAATCATAGAATCATAGAATCCTTAAGGTTGGAAAAGACCTTTAAGATCATCGAGTCCAACCATCAACCCAGTACCCATGCCCACTAAACCATGTCCCGAAGCGCCACATCCACACGTTTTTTGAACACCTCCAGGGATGGTGACTCCACCACTTCCCTGGGCAGCCTGTTCCAATGCCTGACAACCCTTTTGGTGAAGAAATTTTTCCTAATATCCAATCTAAACCTCCCCTGGCGCAACTTGAGGCCATTTCCTCTCGTCCTATCGCTTGTTACTTGGGAGAAGAGACCAACACCTGCCTCGCTACAACCTCCTTTCAGGTAGTTGTAGAGGGCAATAAGGTCTCCCCTCAGCCTCCTTTTCTCCAGGCTAAACAACCCCAGCTCCCTCAGCCGCTCCTCGTAAGACCTGTTCTCCAGACCCTTCACCAGCCTTGTCGCCCTTCTCTGGACACGCTCCAGCACCTCAATGTCCTTCCTGTAGTGAGGGGCCCAAAACTGAACACAGTATTCAAGGTGCGGCCACACTATTCCTGATACAAGCCAGGATGCTCTTGGCCTTCTTGGCCACCTGAGCACACTGCCGGCTCATGTTCAGCTGGCTGTCAACCAGCACCCCCAGGTCCTTTTCTGCCGGGCAGCTTTCCAGCCACTCTTCCCCAAGCCTGTAGCATTGCCTGGCGTTGTTGTGACCCAAGTGCAGGACCCGGCACTTGGCCTTGTTGAACTTCATGCAGTTGGCCTCGGCCCATCGATCCAGCCTGTCCAGATCCCTCTGCAGAGCCTTCCTACCCTCAGGCAGATCAACACTCCCGCCCAACTTGGTGTCATCTGCGAACTTACTGAGGGTGCACTCGATCCCCTTGTCCAGATCATTGATAAAGATGTTAAACAAGACGGGCCCCAAAACTGAGCCCTGGGGAACACCGCTCGTGACCGGCTGCCAACCGGATTTAACTCCATTCACCACAACTCTCTGGGCTCTGCCGTCCAGCCAGTTTTTTACCCAGCGAAGAGTACACCTGTCCAAGCCATGAGCTGCCAGCTTGTCCAGGAGAATGCTGTGGGAGACAGTGTCAGAGGCTTTGCTGAAGTCCAGGTAAACCACATCCACAGCCTTCCCCTCATCCACTAGGCAGGAAACCCGGTCATAGAAGGAGATCAGGTTGGTCAAGCAGGACCTGCCCTTCATGAACCCATGCTGGCTGGGTCTGATCCCCTAGTTGTCCTGCACCTGCCTTGTGAGCGCCCTCAAGATGAACCGCTCCATGATCTTCTCCGGCACCGAGGTCAGGCTGACAGGCCTGTAGTTCCCCGGATCCTCCCTCTGGCCCTTCTTGTAGGTGGGTGTCACATTGGCAAGCCTCCAGTCGTCCGGGACCTCCCCTGTTAACCAGGACCGGTGATAAATGATGGATTGTGGCTTGGCAAGCTCCTCCGCCAGCTCCCTCAGTACTCTCGGGTGGATCCCATCCGGCCCCATAGACTTTTGTATGTCCAGCTGGCGTAGCAGGTCATTAACATCTTCCTCTTCAATTATGGGGGGTTTACTCTGCTCCTCGTCCCCATCTTCCAGCTCAGGGGGGTGAATACCCTGAGGATAACCGGTCTGAATATTAAAGACTGAGGCAAAGAAGGCATTAAGYACCTCAGCYTTYTCCKCATCCTTGGTGGCAATGTTCCCCCCGGCATCCAATAAGGGAGGGAGATTCTCCTTGGCCCTCTTTTTGTCGTTAACATATTTGTAAAAACATTTTTTGTTATCCCTTACGACAGTGGCCAGTTTGAGTTCCAGCTGTGCTTTTGCCTTTCTAATTTCCTCTCTGCACAACCTGACGAGATCCCTGTACTCTTCCTGAGTCACCCACCCTTCCTTCCAGCAGCAATAGACTCTCCTTTTTTCCCTGAGTCCCAGCAAAAGCTCCTTGTTCAGCCAGGAGCTTCCCTGCCAGCTCCTCTTACGGCACACGGGGACAGCCCGCTCCTGCGTCTTTAAGATTTCCTCCTTGAAGAACATCCAGCCTTCCTGGGCCCCTTTGCCCTTCAGGACCGCCTCCCAAGGGACTCTCTGAACCAGCATCCTGAACAGGCCAAAGTCTGCCCTCCAGAAGTCCATGGTAGCGGTCTTGCTGACCCCTCTCCTTACTTCCCCAAGAATCGAGAATTCTATCATGTCATGGTCGCTGAGCCCCAGACGGCCTCCGACCACAACAACTCCCACCAGCCCTTCTCTGTTGGTAAACAGCAGGTCAAGCGAGGCACCTCCCTTGGTAGACTCGCTTACCAGCTGCGTCAGGAAGTTGTCTTCCACACACTCCAGGAACCTCCTCGACTGTTTCCTCTCTGCCCTGTTGTACTTCCAGCAGACGTCGGGCAAGTTGAAGTCCCCCACGAGGACAAGAGCTAGCGATCGCGAGACTTCTGCCAGCTGCTTGTAAAACGCTTCATCGACCTCTTCATCCTGGTTGGATGGTCTATAACAGACTCCCAGCAGGATATCCACCTTGCCGGCCTTCCCCCTCATCTATGGACGCCTCTCCTATGGAGAAGGGCTGAGAGAGTTAGGATTATTCAGCCTGGAGTAGAGGCGGCTTCAGGGAGACCTTATTGCGGCCTTTCAGTACTTAAAAGGGGCTTAAGTATGGTGGCAGACTTTTTGTCAGGGCCTGTTGCAACAGGACAAGGGGTAATGGTTTTAAACTAAGAGAGGGTAGATTTAGACTAGATAGAAGGAAGAAATTATTTACAATGGGGGTGGTGAGACAGTGGAACAGGTTGCCCAGAGAGGTGGTAGTTGCCCCATCCCTGGAGACATTCCAGGTCAAGATGGACGGGGCTCTGAGCAACCGGATCTAGTTGAAGATGTCCCTGCCCACGGCAGCACTAGATGACCCTTTAAGGTCCTTTCCAACCCAAACTATTCTATGATTCTATTAAATGAACTCAGGCTATTACACCTTGCCAGATAATAAGTTATTGTATTCTAGAGTCCTTATAGTGCATAGATTTTTTTTTAATAGGTGTCCGATATAAATGTTATTGACAAAACAAAATTACAAAAATATATTCCTCAAAAAGTGGTAGCTTGTGCATTTGCAAATTGCATCATAAGGACTGTGGTGGGTTGACCCTGGCTGGATGCCAGGTGCCCACCAAGTCATTCTATCACTCTCCTCCTCAGCTGGACAGGGAAGAGAAAATATAATGAAAGGCTTGTGGGTCGAGATAAGGACAGGGAGAGATCACTCAGCAATTACCATCATGGGCAAAACATATTTGACTTGGGGAAATTATTTTAATTTATTCCCAATTAAATCAGAGTAGGGTAATAAGAAATAAAACCAAATTTTAAAAGCACCTTCCCTCCACCTCTCCCTTCTTCCCAGGCTCAACTTCACTCCTGAATTCTCTGCCTCCTCCCCCTGAGTGGCACAGGGGGACGGGGAATGGGGATTACAGTCAGTTCATCACACATTGTCTCTGACACTCCCTCCTCCTTACACTCTTCCCCTGCTCCAGCATGGGGTCCCTCCCACGGGAGATGGTCCTCCATGAACTTCTCCAACGTGGGTCCTTCCCACAGGCTGCAGTTCTTCATGAACTGCTCCAGCGTGGGTCCCTTCCACAGGGTGCAGTCCTTCAGAAACAGACTGCTCCAGCGTGGGTCCCCCATGGGGTCACAGGTCCTGCCAGCAAACTTGCTCCAGCGTGGGCTCCTCTCTCCACGGGTCCACAGATCCTACCAGGAGCCTGCTCCAGACGGGCTTCCCACAGGGTCACAGCCTCCTTTGGGCATCCACCTGCTCTGGCGTGGTGTCCTCCATGGGCTGCAGGTGGATATCTGCTCCACCGTTAACCTCTGTGGGCAGCCTGCATCACCATGGTCTTCACTACAAGCTGCAGGCGAATCTCTACTCTGGCGCCTGGAACACCTCCTCCCCTCCTTCTCTCTGACCTTGGTGTCTGCAGGGTTGTTTCTGTCACATATTCTCACTCTTTCTCCTGGCTGCTGTTGCACAGCAGTTTTTTACCCTTTTTAAATATATTATCCCAGAGGCGCTACCACCGTCGCTGATGGGCTCAGCCTTGGCCAGCGGCAGGTCCGTCTTGGAGCTGGCTGGCATTGGCTCTATCGGACATGGGGGAAGCTTCATGCAGCTTCTCACAGAAGCCACCCCTGTAATCCCTCCACTACCAAAATCTTGCCATGCAAACCCAGTACACAAATATATGTTTTGCATTTTTAATATCAATCTACTTCTTTTGATCTTACACATCTCTTGTGGTTTCCCTGGGAATTAGGTTAAGAAGGACTGGAATTCCTCAGTCCTGTAACTCACTACAGGTAATGATCTCTCCTCATGGTTTATCATACAAGAGTTATTCAGCGTTTCCTTTCCCATGCAGATACAGCTGCTTCTGGCCCCACTCAGTCTGTATCGTTTGGGCAAATGCGAAAGAATACCTATTTAATGTGTGCCTCAGACCTCTTATTTCATTAGTATAAAAGCCTCTTCTGATATTTTTGTATTTTGAAAAATGTTTTTGTAATACTAAATTTAATCACTTTATGGTAGAAAAAGCAAATAATAAGGAATTATAGACTTAATGAACTTAAGTTATAAACTGATGAAGGCTAGACCTATGCAGGTTTAACTCAGTTTTAGACAGCTGAAAGACTGATTGAAGCAGATTAAATTGACATTTTTTTATGTTCTATTTTAGCCTGTCTTTACAAGTGAGAGATTTAATCTTGAGACTCTCAGTTTTGCTTCCAAAAAGTAGCAATCATCAAACTAATTGGAAATGAAATAGTACCTATTGTTACTTACCATTTTGAGACTCTAAATTCTGCTCTAGTTTGAAACAAGTCATTCTGCTCCTACAGAGCAAAAACTGCTTCATTTGTTGAAGTTAATGAGATTTACTTTAAAATAATCCCAAATATTATTTAATAACAATAACATACAGCCAATCCCATTGTTATTTCATTTTTATATTTAGTCTTGAGATTGCATGAGTTACAAAAAACCCCAGCCAACCCACACCAAGAAAAAAAACCAAACAGAAGATCCCCTGAAAGAAGAAGCACACACTGTTGAAAATAGGGAGTTCCTGAATCCAGCAGCCCCATGCCCCCAGATGCAGTCATAAACTGGAATACAGTGCTGTATTCCTAGTAGGCAGACACACGCAGAGCACGCATATACACCACACATGTATATACTCTATTTACATGTTGCCACACAGATTAACACTGGCAGACAAACTCAGTACTCATATGAATACAGACAGCACCAACAGCCTCATCCTGTTTCTCCTCTCTGGCTCTCCTCTCTGGTATGGAGATCTGTTAGTGGGAAATAAATGCATGGGCAATGAAGGTCCCTCCAGCAACTGGGCTGAGACACTCAGTCTTCCAGTAGCTGCCCCTGGATCCCCAGCTGCTGGCACCTGGACGTATGAGCCCCTGAGGCTGCAGCCCCATTCCAGTTGCTGGTACTCAGACCTACATGGGAGCACACACAGACACAAACATATAAGTGGGTCTCAGTCAGCTCCCACGGTGGTCTTCCCAGCAGTTGGCTGGGACCTTATAGCCCCTCCAGTAGCCACCTCCTCCAGGTGCCTCACCCTCTGAGGCACACAAGCCTCCCCTCCCCCATAGCTCCCAGGCTACTTCACCTACTGACCAGATTGGCTGGATCTTTGGGAGTGCTCACACACTGATTTGCACACCCACACTCACTCGAGGTGCTGCACCACAGACACACAGCCCTTCAGCCCATGGTCTGACCCCAGTTGCTGCACTCGGACTCCCATACACACACGTGTGCGGAGAATAGAGTCCCTCACCCAGGAAAAGCATTAGAAATTGAGTTTAATCAGGAGACAGGACAGACTGCACTAGTCAGGCACAGGGCATGGTCACACAAGTGTGTTGACCAGCCCCAGTTTTCATGCAACCAGCCTTTCCATTCTTTTATTCCTATATTTTCACATTATCTGTTCCTCCTCAAACCACCTCAATCCACCCCTTTCCCTGACATTGGTTCATCCCCTAAATATTCCATAATCAGCTTTGTGCAATCCCAAAATGCTCTTCCCCTGTAACCCGTGATAAACCCTGTACCCCTGGGGCAGAGACTCACCTCAGTCTGTGAGATGACTGGAGAGTTCCTGGTGGGGGGTGTCCCCCACCCCTGGGGCTGCGGATCAGCTGGGACAGCCCCAGGGAGGCCGGGGTAGAGGTTGTGTCTCTGCATTGGGTATTGGGGTGCCCCCGCTTGCCCAGGACCCCCTGAGTTTCTTCTGGGCATGTGGACACGGGCCTGCGATGGGCTGATGTCTCCTGCTATGGTCCTGCAAGGAGATGGGGCAAGGTGGTATTTGTCTCTCCCACCTGCCATCATCTCCCTGTACTCCTTTGTGTGTGCACAGGTGAGCTTTTTATTGCCTAACCTAACACATCTAGCAACATCACTGCCTTTTCAAAAGCAAGTCAGTATGGGAGCCAGCACAACACACCTCTTTAAGCAGCAACAGGATAAGAGTCTTTTTTTTTCTTTTTTCTAGTAATAATTCAGATTACCAGACTTTTTCTACAGTTAGCATACAGATACTTTAATTATTATTTTCAACTCATATCAAATTTACATCATATTTATTGTCATGTTATGATGGCTATAGTATTGGTGTAACTTGGCCTTTTCCAATCAACCAAAACCAATACTAGCAAACAGCCAACTTAATTTTCTTTACTTTGTTTGCTTTTTGAACAGGCAAACAGAATTATTATAATTTATTTCACTAAAATATTGGAAGTACCAATTAGATTTAAAACTATGCATAGTTCATTTATTTGCTTGGCAAATTTTTCAAATTTAGATCTTTCTGACTAGCATTTTTGCAATATTTAGTGCTCTGATTTTTGACATGGTCAAGAAAACCAGCTCATTAACATAAAAAATTAAAGCAGTATATTAGAATTGCACACTTGAGTGCGTCAACTAAATACAGTTTTAAAATGTTTGCCAAGCTGAATGTATAAATAAAACATTGTAGTATAAAAGGTATACCTAACTGGTGGATGTTTGGATTTCTCCTTGAATCATGTTGTCCCATCTTCCATCAGGCCAGAGTAGAAGGTTAAAGAAAATTTTAAAATGTTAAAAATGAATGGGTATAGAGTAAAGGGTCTGGGCCTTTTTTTTCCTTTTTTTTTCCCCCTTGTTACTTTGTTTTGATTTTTGATCTTTTGATGTTGATTCCATCAATAAAAATAGTTATGCCTCAATTTCCCATGCTTTGCTTTGCCTGCTTCATGTCTGCCATATCAGCAACATTGGTCTCATGGAAATCAACATTCCCACTGAATATAACTGGACTCAGTTCTTGTTCTGCCTTGTTCATGATGGCATCGCCATAGAGGAAAAGATGTTACATTCACTCAGTTGTGAACTACTTTTTTTTCATCCCTCTGCCCTCACCTATGCTGATATACAAAGACTTTGCGTATATTCAGTGGGAGTTGCAGAGTATATGGTTTGTCTTATGCCAGTGCTTCATAAAAGCATAAATTCCCCAGAGGTGAAGTAACATTAACAGTCTCACTATGAGATGAAAACCTAGCAATTCCCAGCGACAAAGCTTATCAATGTGCACAGAATGACTTAAAAGGTGTGATAATGAATCCCCTGCTTTTTGCATATTTACAGCATGTATACTATGCTTGTTTAGCTTTCGCTTATTTCCAGAATAGCAGAAGAAGGATGTTTTAGTATCTTTGGTTTTGATTTTAAGAGAAAAAATCACAATACTTTTTTCTATACTAGCTAAAACTAATCTGCTTAAGTTAAATATTTATTTCAGAATTCTTAGAAAGAGAATAAAATAAGAAAGTTTCCAAAGCAAAACCTGATTAATGGTTGTGTTCCACTTTTACAGTAAGAATCAGATCTCTGTTGTAGAGTGTTTCAAATTAAGTATGCTATTATTGGCAAGTTATCAGAGACATTCAAGAAGGTATTAAGTATTTTGATGGTTATGTACCAGAAGTTATCTATCTGCTGTGTTTGACTACCTTGAATAATTCAGGATTTAACAAACAGATAATCCTGAAGTCAAAAAATTAATATAATGAAGCTGCTGAAATAAATGTGTACTAATAGAAAACCATGAGTGGAATAATGTAAAATCAATTGCTAGGTAAAGTAGTTCTTTCAAGGAATTTTTGTAATTCAGTGAGTGCATATAAGTGTGTGTCTATCCTTTCTACACATTCCTTAAAACCTTAGAAATGGTGTTTGAAATAAGTTAAAAGAATTTGTAGTCTTTCCTTGATGCATGGTACTTTTAGTCAGGGGTTTCAACTGTAATTGTCACATAGAGTAAATTTAGAAAAGAAAATTAGTAAAAGCAATTGATAAAATGAAGAAGCCAGAAGAAACTGGCTCGTAAGTGATGCTGAATATAATTTCCCATTAAATAGTACTGAGACAATAATTTGTATTTTGTTAAATTTTGTTACCAAGAAAGCAATCCAGTCTTGATATGAAAACATCAACAAGTAGAAAATCCACCATCTCTCTTGACCGATCTTTTCTGTGGTTAACACTGTTAAATATGTAGTCTTGTCTTCTCAATTGTGTTAGTCTGGTTTGATCTTTCTGTGTCCAATACTGGTGTTATGTTTTCCCTCAACAGAGTAAAAAGCCTTTTGTTAACCTTATAATTCCCCTTTTTGAAGCACTAAGTCACCTCTTAACCTCCTAGATAAACTAAGGAGGTTGAGCTTTTTACATCTCTCATTGGAAGTAATTTTCACCAGTTACCACATTCTTATTGCAAGTTGGTGCTATTTGAAACTTCCACTGACCACTTATGTGATTTTAGCTATCTTAAAATATTGGATAACTTGTACTGGATCTACAGCTAAAACTACATTTAACTTTTTTTCCCATGTGTTTATTTTTTTGCTACTGCTATTAAAAAAAAAAAAATCATGAACACTTAGGAACTTAATTAGCTAAATCATGTTAAACTATACGATGTACCTTAGGGGCATAAATAAGTTTTCTTAACTGTATTAGTACACCTGTCATGGCTGCTGTAGGTAGACTACGCTTGTTCATTTATCTTTTTTCTTCCCTTGTTTTCTGTTTTTTCCCATTGTGTTTCTTCCTCACTTTGATAATGTAATTGCAGATTTCCCCACATCCTATCAGTACAGTCATTGTAGTATCGGAAAGACATTTATTTTGAGAGTCTTTTATTTTGACTTGTTTAGATTTGAGTAAGAGTGTATTAAACTATTTTCCCAGAACTTTTGGTTAGTATAATTGATTTACATTTCAAGGACACTTATTCAGCTATGTGGTAAAATCTGTACAAGTCTACAATGAGCTGAGTTCTTGGAGAATGTTTGTTTATGAAGTACGAAGGAATAAATCTTTCTTCTATTAAAAGTAAGATTCTTTTGGCCTAAGCTTCATATGTGGCTGTTGATTGTGAATAGCTCCCTTTTTGGAAATTAACTTAAACCATCCTTTTCCAGTCTGATTTTCAGTCTGTCTCAAAACTTGAGTCCCTTAATGTATCTTACATTGGCACCTGAGAATATAAAATACTCAACACCATTAATCACTGGGCTGTATTTTCTTATTTCTAAATTTAGGTTGTTTGATCAAAAAGGAGAATTTTAATCCAATAAAAACTATAATAATTAAATCAATATTTGACATCTTATCTTCCCACACACTGAATATATATTTAGCCTCTCTGAAAAAAAACTTTGATTTTTTTGCAGGTGTACTTTTGTCCCTGTACTAAAATTATAAGACATCCTTTATTAGCTTAATATTAGTCTATATCATGTGATAAGGAAAGAGCAGGAGAAAACATTCAGACTGTTTCCTTGTGAATGTGGCATGTACAGCCTCTAAGAACTAGCTGCTTAAAATAGCTGCTCCTGTAATGTCTCTTAAAAATTTGTAAACAAAGTAATTTGGCATATGTATTGAGTTCATCACATCCTTAAGGTAAACTGTCTCTGTTCCATTTTTAGAGCCTTGAAGCTTTTTTTTTTTCAGTGTTTGACATTAGAAATAATCTTTGGATTTATTGTTAAACTGCCATCTCATAAAGGCAACACACATTCTTAAGAGAGATTGGCCATCTTGTCTGTTTTGGTGTCACAAAATATTTCTTTTTCTCAAAATTTAAAGTGAAGCCCAAAAGTTGACTTAGAGTGACAAAAAGAAAATATATGTATCTAAAATAACTACGTTTACCAAGAGTACAGAAGAATTGGACCCTAGCATAAAGCTCTGTCCTCAAGACTCTCAGTCCGAAGTTTAGGTAAAATTTCTCAGTGCCAACAGAGTGAGACATTTGACAGAGACTCAGATTACATACAGATTTTTCTTAACACAAGGGCATTCTATTAAGGCCACCATATAGGAGCATATTATTATGAACCCTTGATTCTTGGGCATTTTCAGAAGAAACAAGAAAGAGCTCATTAAAGGTGGAAGCCTGTACTTAGTTCCAATCAGGTTGCTACAGGTAATACTTCTTTCTTGAGTGTCTAGTAAAGTTTCTGTGTTGCTAAGAAGGCTCGGGCATAGCTGCTTCATGATGTCAGCACTAAGCAGATGCCTATCTAGTAACAGCTATTCATTCTTTGGCTCTTGTTTGTCATGGTGTTGTCCTCACTAGAACTGTTCAAAATACTGTATTTGTGGTTGAAAAGAAGTCTATCAACTTGGTACACATTTTTATACATGTTGCTGTTTTCCCCCAAGTTACCTGCAAAATAAAACATGACATTTAAATTACATGTTGAAATACTTCCAAAGCAAGGAACATTCCCCCAGACTTGGTAGCTACTCTTTGTCAAGAATCAAGTTACACTCGCTCAATGCCAGGTCTTCCACAGTATTTGTTCAAAGGCACCACTGGCCCAAGACTGCCCAACTTCTAAGACAGTTGTTTTCTATGCTGTTCTGATATAATTAAACTGATGCATCTTCAATGAACTTCATATTTTCCAGTGCAAAAAGATGCATTTGGAAAATGTCGAAGAAAGTGTAGGTTTCACTACTCTAAACCAGCTAGTAGCAATATAGAGACAACAGCAGAATGTGGACCTAAGAATTGAAAATAAAAGCATATGCATGAGTGATGGAGATACGCAAATTAAAGTACAGGTTTCAAGGAAACATGCATAACCTACATGCAATCACAAAATCAATTAGAATCATTATTTTATTTTTGTCACAGACTGAAAGCATGCGCATGGTCAGTTTTCACATGGGAAGAAATTAGAGACATCAAATAGTGGGATGTCAGTATTACCACACTTGCAGTTTCTTCATTATTTCTTCATTATTTACACAAGAAAAGAGTCCATTCAGGTTCAGCTGTGTGATGGATAACAGTCACATGATCACTGTTAAGAGCTGTGTTTCAGAGATGTTTTCAGTCCAAACTACAGATTTCATTTCTCTACATAACCTGGAAAAATGATCAAATATTGATTTCAGAATAGGATTTTCTGATGAACAATTTAATCATCCCACTGAGTGGCACTATGGAGATATTAATGCAGAAGAACCATAAATCAACTTTTGACACTATAATTGAAAGACTATAGTTGAAGTGGCATTCAAACAAGGAACTGAGTGGATCTCATTTTATGATTTTTTTTTTAGAGACAATCCCTATGTACTACTACTCAGTGTGTTCTGTGATAGTATATATTCATCGTGCAAACTGTGCTGATACTATTTTCCAGAACTGTGGAGGACATCTGCAGACATTGAAGACTTGAAGCCTGTTGAACTTGTTTTATTACGATATATCATATATTGATAGCACAAAGGAGCTAAGGCAGTCCGTCAGGACAAGTGGCCAGCTAAGTGACATGCAGGTTAATGGAAAACAAATGGCTGTGCTTCTTTTTAAACTTGCAGATCCTGTGTCAGCTTATACACATAGAATGAGAAAGATATGTGTAAAAATCTATTGTGACAACAATTTATCTTGGGGCTCTACCATTTGTTCACTAGTACTGCATGCAGAGATTTCCAGCACAGGGAGCAGGTGGAAGGTCTGATAATGACAGGCAGTACTTTGCTGGATTGATGGAAAAAGGAAGCCAACTGATCATGAACCTACAGCTTTTACAGGTAGCCACACAGCAGAAACATCTATGCCTGCTGTGAAGCTCTCTGGAGTTATAATACTGATTAGTAGTGAAGATTTTGAAAACTGTACGTGAGAGAAACACTGGGATAGTGTATTAGACAGAACACTCTTCAAGCAGGGAATACAGAAACAGCAGAGGTTTGGATTATTGCCACGAGTTGATTTAAACTAGAGATCCTATGGAAAATTGTGATGCCTCTGCGAAAGTCAAGAAGTGGGTAGCTGAGAAGCAAAGCTTGCAAGGATTCTCCTAGGCTACTGAGTGTGGGACCTTGTTTTATTGAAGAATTTATTATAGAATTCCCTTCATAAACGAAAGTGAATGGTAAGATAAAGAATGGTTGTTTTTTCTTATTCTCATAAATACTAAACTTTTAGAAAGAATTCATGGCACAACAGGCCATAGCGAAGCTGAATGAAACCTAGAGATAGCTAAAGATCTATTTACTGGTCCCACATGACTTTGAGTGATAAGAAATAAATGCTTTGATCTATAAGCAGAATTCAGAGAGAATCCTGATGCTGCCAAACATGGAATTGTAGATAATTTCTTCCAGGGCCAAAAAATGGTAGTAATCCTGTAATTGTGTCTTTGGAGGAGAACCCAGAAAGACTGAGGCACTAGGGCAAAGCAAACAGGGCACTTGATTGAATTCTGCAATCTGAATTAAGAAAATACTTTGTTTCAAAACAGAAGTACTCAACTTCAAGAAAATCAGAGCAAAGAAAGAAGCAAAAGGAAATTGATGAATTCTGCACTGTACTGAGATAAATTTGCTAATTCTCTTCAGGAATAATCCTATGAATGTTATTGCAAATACTTCACTGTTTCTTACTGAACTCTGCAAAATATGTAAATCTAAGCATGTCTTTGTAATAGATATCTCTCTTCCACTCTCTCTCAACATACAAAATACTGAAAATATTAAATTTTTTCCTGTACTGTAGGAAAACCAGAGAACTGTTCAAATACATTCCTTATAGTGACACTGGGCTTAAGGCTGGACAGGAAAGGCCCTGCTTGTGATCACCAGGTACTGGGCAATATGCTGTTCCTCTTCACCTTCAAATATCTGTACTTGGGAAAAATATGCAGTGAAAGGCAGCCAAGAGCTGAACTCAGCAGAGCAGCAGCAGAAGCAGCTTGAGGAAGTACCGGCAGATGATGTCAGAATATTTTAGCTTTGAGTGGTAGCCAGTATTCGAGGCCTTGCAGGTTATTCCACACAGGAAGAAAAACTGACAATATACTCATGTATTTGGGTAACTGGGAAAAAAAATGTTATGTCATCCAAGATGTACACGAGGACAGTTACAAAGAATGTACTAGGAACAAGTAGCAAGTGTTAGCTTTCTTGTTATGGATTCACATACAGGTATTCTCAAGGTGTAACTATATTAGACCTAAAAGAGGGTAAATTAGATCAAGCATAATACTATGTTAACTGAGCTGTGCTTCTAGTATCTTATCTGGCTTTGATATGACTTGTGTACTGCATGCTATTTACGTGTTTGCACACATGCAGTTAAATGTAGGTGTAATCGATTAATTTCATACGCTAGAAATCCTAGAAAACCCCACCAAGGTCTTAGCTGCTTATTGTTTCTCAGCCAAATGACTTCTGGTTATGGGTTACTATTATGAAATTATGGAAAATAGGTTTAAAAAGGATCTTGAGAAGCTAACTCTATATCAAAGAGGAACCAAGTATATTTGACTGTTGTTTTCAGACCTTAATTTAATGTCTTCTTTAAAACTTTTAATGGCTAAGATTCCACAGCTTCTCTGGGTAATTTGTTGCAGGGCTTCATCACTCTTACTGTTAAAAAGCTTTTTTTCTTGTGTAACCAAAGTCTCCCTTGCTACAGATAAAGACTGTAAGTTCTTGTTCTAGCCCTACTGGAACTGCAGAAGGTCTCTTTCCTCTTTTCAGTTCCCTTTTTATGTTTAAAGTGTATCATAACTCCTCAAAACCCTCTCTAGATTAAATTATTTCTCAGTTATGCCCTACAAATGGACAGTAAGTTGTGCTTCATACCATCTTCACTTTCAGTTCACTTTCCCATGTTTTTCTTCTTACTAATTTCTATCCGGTCTCCCCTAAGCAAAATTACACAACCAGAGAATAAGACTGCAAATTTTTGGTGCCAAACACTACCTGCTACCTTGCATTTGTACAGCTTTTGGCTCATTCATGATTCGTTGTGCAATACTAAAAAAAGACACCTTTTACTTGAAATTCATTGCCACTTTTCATATTGTAATACAGATAATTTGAAATTAATCTTCAACCACGAAGTACAAAACCTTGCATATCAGATAGGAGGAACCCAATTTAAAACAAAAAAAACCAAACCAAACCAAAATGAAACAAAAACTATTAAAAAAAAGCTTCACAGTGGGAGAAGCTGGGTCTGAAAGATGACTGCCTCCTACCTTCATATTGTCTGTGTAATTATTAGGTAATTACTAGTTAATTACTATCAGAAGAGGAAAGTAAAAATTCTTCAAGGAAGTCAACAATCTAAGTGAGTGTCGTGGTTTAAGCCCAGCCGGCAACTAAGCTCCATGCAGCCGCTCGCTCACTCTCCCCCGGGTGGGACGGGGGAGAGAATCGGAAGGGTAAAAGTGAGAAAACTCGTGGGTTGAGATAAAGACAGTTTAATAGGGAAAGCAAAAGCCGCGCACGCAAGCAAAGCAAAACAAGGAATTCCTTCACTACTTCCCATGGGCAGGCAGGTGTTGAGCCATCTCCAGGAAAGCAGGGCTCCATCATGTGTAACGGTTACTTGGGAAGACAAACGCCATCACCCCGAACGTCCCCCACTTCCTTCTTCTTCCCCCAGCCTTATATATGCTGAGCATGACATCATATGGTATGGAATACCCCATTGGCCAGCTGGCCTAGCTGTCCTGGCTATGCTCCCTCCCAGCTTCTTGTGCACCTCACAGAGCATGTGAGCTGAAAAGTCCTTGGGACGTAGACTACCTAGCAACAACTAAAAACATTAGTGTATTATCAACATTCCTCTTATACTAAATCCAAAACATAGCACTATACCAACTACTAGAAAGAAAATTAATTCTATCCCAGCCAAAACCAGGACAGTGAGTTTTACTGTTTTTAGAGAAATTTCTTTGGATAATTTGAGTTCTTTTTTTTCTAATTAGTTTTACATTTGGGTGGTAATTTATGGATGTGTAGGAAATACATGTAATGTTTATTATAATTTTATTTAATTTTTTTTTTAGTTTTAGGTGGGTTTTTAATCTTTATTTAGTATTTTCCTTGAGTTAGCACAAGCTTGTACAATGATGGAAGGAAAGACAAACATATTAGAAAGTTTTCCCTTATAGTCCCAGCAGGCAACATTCTCTGAGAAAACTGAAACTCTCTCCTACATCTTAGAGGACACAGAGCTGCCAACACTCTGTAGGGCCTCTCTCAGTGTATTTTCAAATATAACTTCAAATAAGAATTAATTGCTCCATAGAATACAAGAACATAATAACCCACAGTGAGAAGTACTTTATAACATATTAATAGAATTCACAGAAAATTGGATTTCTTCCCTTGAAATTATACTTGAAGAACTTGTATATGTTAAAAAATATTTTTGTTAGCTTGCGAGTTCCTCTTGCTTATAATCAGTGGTTCATTCAAAAGAACCTTCCAGTGTCAGAGAAAAATCGTAAATACATTGAATTTTCTTGAGAATTCTGACAGTGCTTTGTGTAGATTTCAGATAAGTTGTCACTGTTTTCAAGGTGCATGTAGGGTGTATTTAAAAAAAAAAAAAGTTTGTCTTGTCTTATCTTCTTCAAATCAAACAAAAAACCCAGATGAACCGTCTTTGCTCCAAAATGTTGTGTAATGCTTAAACCATGCAATTAAATGGACTCGTAAAGAATTAAGATGAAAAAGTCATCAGAGATCAAGATTTAAATTACCGAGTTTACTTGTGGAAAGATATTGATTCTGTCAGGGTTAAAAATTTATATATAGTTATTTTGGTTAATAGTCATAAATTTTTTTGAGTAGTGCTTCCAGAACTGCTTATATACACAGAGCTTGATTCTCTATTACTTCGTAATTTGTAGTTATTTGCACCTGTGAAATACACATTTTTTAAAACTATACATGTGCAGAGAAGATTTAAAAGACTAACTGCTTCATGCTTTAATTTAGTCATGTGTAACTGTTAAAAACACTGTTTAAAACTATCATGAAAAAGAAAATCTTCAGATTTCATTTTCTTCAGCAATTTGGAGTATATCTGAGGTTGGAAGGGCAGTTTTCAAAGAACCATTCTGGGAAACAAAACTGTGGAAAATAAAAATAATTTTAAAACCTATATTGTTGTATGAATTGCAGGAAACCATCCCTGCTGTAATGAGCTCCTGTGTATAATATGCTTTTACAATAGTAACAACAGTAGATCAATTCTTTTGTGAGTTACTTGCTCTTAGAAATGAATATAAGCAGAATAATATGGAGAAAATTTTCCTTTTGAATTATAGAGGGGTAGGAATGTAGAGAAAGCATAGTATACTGAAGTGCCTCATGGCTCTAGAAAATAAAGCTGATACTACCAATGATTGTTTTCACTTTCAAAAATAACAAATTCAAGAGTCTTTTAACATTTTTAAAATGCACTTAAGGTGCATTATTTCTAAAAACTCACACTAGAAATATATGACTTTTACAAACATTTTTATATTTCCAGTTCTCTGAGACAAAGAAAAAGAAAAAGATGACTATGCATATTTGGGTATGAGTCAGCCTTAATGAAAATACACTGATTAATAGATTTTTAATGTCATAAGGCATCACAGTTCATTTTGAACATGAGCAATGCTCCTCTAAATCTTCTCCCTAATGAAAAAAGTTCGAGTTCTTTAAATCACATTGTTGTAAAGGACTCACTGAAACTATGTAGAAAAGAATGTAATTTTCTCCTCTTTTTGCAGTATTTCTGATCTACCATTATGTAGCTGATTAAAAAAGGAAAAAAACAAAATTTCATTAAGGCAACTCTTTGCAATATATATAACTTTAAAAGTTCAAATATTCAATGATTATTCTTTCAGCTAAAAAAACATTATAATGCGTACAATATTCTATATAGTAATTTGTTTTAAAAAAAACCCAAACCATTTAAATCATAGGTGATTTTAGTTAACAATAACTTTTCATAATAAATTTGGACTAGGCATATAAGCATTGTGTAGAAAAGATCTATTCCACCAGATATACACAGGTATAACTGAAATCAGAATCTGACAACCATAACCGAATAATTTCAGTGAGGTGCAAATAACTCAAAATGCATTAGAAATCTTAGAAAAAAACTATAGTCTTACTGAATGATAAACAAAATCTTACACTACTCCTAATTAAGTAATCTAACAAAGCTAATATGAAATCTAGTATTTATGTGAATTTGATTTAAATATAAAACGAGTGTCATATAACCCTGATGTTTCAAGGAAGATCTAAGAATTGGAACAGAAATACCCAGTCTACATGGAACTGGGGATTGTCCGACTATCCAGGCTGATAGCTTGCAGAAGAATGAAGCTGTGCTAGTACAACCATGGCGAGCACATGGTGTGTCTTGGACTGTAAAGGCAGCATGAAAGTTCAGCCCCAAGGGTTCTCCAGCTTTAAGACTGAGGACAATTTCAAACTGTGAGTAATAGCTATGTTCTGTGGGAAGTCCTGAAGTTTCTACCCAGAGACATAGTACTCATCAAGGCCAAAACCAGCTATCTTGTCTACAAGAACAAGATGAGCTTCCGAAAGAAGGTCATCTTCCATGTACAATAGAGGCATATTTACTATGATTATAACAGCATCTAAAGATATCATAGTACAGGTCATAGTCTGCTGAAGTAATGTGAAGAGGAAGAAGAGTCATTCCTTTGTACCAAAGAGATAGGATTTATCTGCTGAATTAATTTTGGTCTCTTTCTTCAACCCACAAAGATAGACTTAGAGAAGCATACGAATAGTCATGAACATTCATAAAGGGATCTATCTAACCCCATGCCTGTCTCCAACCATGGCCTGAGGCAGATTTGCAGACTTCTTGCATCCACATTTGCCAGTGCCTTTTGACAAAGTTTCACATGTCTAGTACTTCTTGTATAAAAAAACACCTCCTTTTATTAGTTTGAAGCCTTACCTTTGTTAACTTCATTTGTTGGCCTTTGTCTTTTCATTACCTAGTCAATGGGCCATGAATGGTCTTTCTGAAGTTCTCCAGACTGCAGACTGTATATAAAACTTCTTACTGAAGTTTATCTGAGCTTAATTATTTGTGAACATTTTGCTTAAATTCATTGTTTATCTGAATTTTCTCAACAATATTAGGTCTTGCTTACACAAACATATACAAATGTTTTAAATATTTAACGTTCTGTTTATTTTCATCTCTTCTCATCACTTAAGTGAACACAGACAATTTTCCAGTTATATTTTATACTTCAAATGACTTAGGGAAAATGCATAGGAGAATTAGCTTTCCAGGAAAACCTTTTCAATGGCAGAATGGCAGCAGGTCTCAAATGTATCAAACCACCTTTATTCAGATACAGATATAGATTATTATTATTTTAAAGTAATCTTATAAGATTTTTAGAACATTGCATACTAATTTTTGGAAGTACTTTTTCAAAAACAACAAATCTGAATGCAATATGTCTATACTATACATATAAACACACAGAAACTTCTCTGACTGAAGGTAATAGTTTTCTAATATCTTCAAAAGACATAGCGACTGTCCTTCTAATGTCTCATTGCTACTTTTATTTTGTAACCCTCCTGACTGTTACCAGCCATTGAAATTTGACTCATTGGTTCATCCTGGGCAGCCAGCTTTAGGTGGCCCTGCTTGAGAAAGGGGTTTGGACAACAGGTCCTTTACAACCTCAACCATTCTGTGATTCTGTGATTCTGATCCTTTTTTAAAACTGTGTTTCTGCTAAATTGTCATAATTTTTTCTACAAGGTAATTGTGCTCGGGTAAAATGTATTTTCTTTACTTTTCTTTACTCTTTGCTGGGTAAAAAACTGGCTGGACAGCCAAGCCCCAAAGGTTGTGGTGAACGGAGTTAAATCCAGTTGGTGGCCAGTCACGAGCGGTGTTCCCCAGGGCTCAGTATTGGGGCTGGTCTTGTTTAATATCTTTATCAATGTTCTGGACGAGGGGATCGAGTGCTCCCTCAGTAAGTTTGCAGACAACCAAGTTGGGCGGGAGTGTTGATCTGCCTGAGGGTAGGAAGGCTCTGCAGAGGGATCTGGACAGGCTGGATTGATGGGCCAAGGCCAACCATATGAGCTTCAACAAGGCCAAGTGCCAGGTCCTACACTTGGGTCACAACAAGCCCAGGCAACGCTACAGGCTTGAGGAAGAGTGGCTGGAAAGCTGCCTGGCGGAAAAGGACCTGGTGGTGCTGGTCGACAGCCGGCTGAACATGAGCCAGCAGTGTGCCCAGGTGGCCAAGAAGGCCAACAGCATCCTGACCTGTATCAGAAATAGTGTAGCCAGCAGGGGTAGGGAGGTGATCGTGCCCCTCCACTCAGCACTGGTGAGGCCGCACCTCAAATACTGTGTTGAGTTTTGGGCCTCTCATACAAGGACATTGAGGTGCTGGAGCATGTCCAGAGAAGGGCAATGAAGCTGGTGAAGGGTCTGGAGCACAAGTCTTATGAGGAGCAGCTGAGGGAGCTGGGGTTGCTTAGCCTGGAGAAGAGGAGGCTGAGGGGAGACCTTATCGCTCTCTACAACTACCTGAAAGGAGGCTGTAGCGAGGCAGGTGTTGGTCTCTTTTCCTAAGTAACAAGTGATAGGACGAGAGGAAATGGCCTCACGTTGCACCAGGGGAGGTTTAGATTGGATATTAGGAAAAATTTCTTCACCGAAAGAGTTGTCAAGCACTAGAACAGGCTGCCCAGGGAAGTGGTGGAGTCACAATCCCTGGAGGTATTTAAAAGACATGTAGATGTGGCTCTTCGGGACATGATTTAGTGATCATGGTGGTGTTGGGTTGACGGTTGGACTTGATGATCTTAGAGGCCCTTTCCAACCTTAATGATTCTATGATTCTATGATTCTTCACACGGGTTCAAATATATTAGAAACTAAGAGCTTCATAGAAATCAGAATAGGTTTGAATGGAGTTTTACAACTTGAAAATTTTACTTTAACTTTCATGATCCATTCAAATAAAGCCGGGCATATATTCTTTTCATGTCTGAGTTTAATTTAGCTATAGCAAAAATTTAAGGAATGACACCAGTGCTTTCCAGTAGACTGATAAGATTGTTTTAGACTTCCAGTGCTCAGCTCTGTCCTCCTTTCTGAATGGGTATCTCATCTCCAAAAGAGTCTTGAAGTTATGATTAACAGAAAAGATGAAGTGAGTTAATTCAGTTAGCTTAACTGTATGTTTAAGTGAAGACAGCAGAAAGCTATGCAAATTTAAAAAACTAATCACTTAAAAGGTGGAAAGTGCTGTTCATATCTGACATTACTGATGTAAACCCATTCCTCTTTTTGTACTTTTAAATAGCAAATCATCTTTGAAATCAGGAAAACCTTGTTAATGAAAGTGCAATCAAGAAGTAGAAAAAACAGCATCTCAGGAAAGGTATTCACATGGGATTTAAATGGTTACAAAAAGTGCAGTTTAGAGTATATCTTTTATGTTACAGAAGAGGTTGAACTGGTTCTCTCAAACCACAGTCTTCAGTGGACTCTATTTCTCTTTCAGAGGCTGAACAGTTTGTATTTTAAAGACTATACTTGCTTAATTCTTTTAAAAAACAGAAGAAAATACTATGCAGGCCCCAAGCAAAAACTTGCACACACAAGTATAATAGAGGCAGAAGTTTGGTATTTACGTCTCAAACTATCCCATTTAACCTCATGGATCCTTATGTCTCACACATAGCTACATTTGGCTGTTAAAGTTTTCCAGACATAAAAGCTCATGTCACCTAATGTTACTGTCTAAAATGTAGGGATCTAGCTTGAGCAAGTTGTATATGTTTCTGTTATATTTTATGGAGAGGAAAAGGCATCTCCAGAGGATGATTCATTGTGCCTATCTTAGAAGGGGATGAATTGCCCCCTTGAGGTAGCTATTTCTCTTCATAAAACATACATTTTAGATGACTGATCTTAAGTATTGTGAATCCCCTATCTAATGTTCTTTCATAGAGATACAGAATGCATTTTTCTTGACATGTGAAAAATCTCCACAGATGGAAACTGCAGGACGTGTTTCAATGCTTGACTGTCCTAATAGTGAAAAAGTTTTTCATCTATCAAGTCAGAACCTCTCTTGTTTCAATTTATGTCCACTAAATTTCAAACTAAAGCTGATGGGTATCATTTTTCCCCATTCCCAAGAAGAGTGCTTCAAGTATGTCTAACAAATACATTCAAGAGTGAACTCCTACAAGGAATTTGAGTGATGATTGCCCGTTTCACCCTAAAATAGGGTCACAGAACAAAGAGAAGGAGAAAGTATAGTTCTTTTCTCTGTCTGCTGTATAATAACTCCATGGTTTTACCACTCATCCATGAATGTAAGCAATATGGGTTTTGAATCCTCCAAGAACTACTTGCATGTTTTACATGACACAGATATTAATAAATTGTGCAAGTCATGCTGGCGGAGGGACCACAACTCCAGACAATATCCCAAATATTCATTACAAGAGTTGCGCTGTTCATTTCCCATTAAATATGGAATAACTTTAACAGACTGTTATGCAGTATAAAAAAAAGAGAACATAAGGTGGCACTTGATGGAAATTTTAGTACCTAAGTCTAGAAAGCAATCCTAAGAAAACCATACCCATGAGGTTTACCCTTCCAGAAGCCCTTGGGGATATTAGCCTTATTGTCTGCATTGATGTCTCTCTATAATGTGTTCCTGTCTTAGAAGAAAAGAAAACATCACTCTGCTATCAAATCCATTTCATCCCATGTGGCTACAATTGTGTTTCAATCATCTTTCATCATTTGAACACCTGTTTTCCAGGTTTAGGCATAAATGTCTCACTTGCAATGTACATAGCACAAAAAGTACTTTCTGCAGTGCTTGCCCAATTTCAGCACTTAAGAAAAGCCTACTTCACTCTGAGGTTGCAAAAGCAGTGAAAGTCCAATATAGAAACAAATACAATGAAATCACAATTTTTAATGTGATATTTAAAGACATGATAACTTGCTGTTCCTACCACTTCACTTAGAAATATTTGCATGGAGATCAGTGTATAGTGTAGTAATCATAAAATTTATCCCATACATTGACAAAAAGTATAACTGATAATCTGTGGTATTAATTTAAATATTTATAGAGTATGAGGTACAAATTACTGCCATTTTAAAAATGTTTGAGTTGATTTTTTGTTTCTGTTTGTATCTGGGATAAATGACTGCATTTTAAGATTGTTAACCACTGCAGCTCTAGAAAAGAAGTATTCAATATGAATCAGGAAAGGATTACTGCTTTTTATAATTTTTTGGTTCCTGACATGCATCATGATGTTTTCATCAGCATTCTGATACACAAAGTCAGTCACTAGCTATTTTGCTATTGCTATTGTTTTTTGCACAATAGTTTTGAATTGTCCAGGCTTGTTTCACAATTATTTTCTATATCTGATTTTCTTTTCAATTGATCAAGTTATTCCCAAGCCACAGAACTAATGAATTTCCTGTGAATGTGTCTTATATTTTTACCCTTTTCTCCTAGCATTACAATTAAAATTCTACCCCATGTGTTCATTAATGTATAACTGCACTAGTTTCTTCTCATGTCTCTTCCTACTTTGCTCCTGATCCCTCCTATGGTGCCCTAACTACTTAGTAGGGATAGGCTGGGAGTTTACCAGCCATTCAGCTGGCTAAACAGAGATATTAAACCTCTGATGCATCTGTTCTCTCTCACAAAACTTTGTCCCTTTGAGAGCTCTTACTGTCTTTCTCTTTCTAATTCAGTTGAAATTGCCTTGTAGATTCAAAAGGGGTTAGGTGAGGCAAAGAATGTATCATACTGTGATCCTATAACCTTAATCTCCTTAGGAAACTAAAAACATGTCTACTACTGCTGAGTGAACCAAATAAAAGCAGAAGTGGATATCGCATTTAAAGCTTGTGGTCCTCAGATATGTGTATATAATGTACTGTACATTTTATGTAAGAAATAAGTTTTAAAAATGTTTTAAGATTTTGTCATATGCAGTGGCAAACATAGGAAACCCATACATGTAATTAGGACAGTTTTTTCTTTTCTTTAACCCTAAGGAAACTTGAATTCAAAATATTGCAAATCCTGGTAATGTCTGTTTAAAAAGAACATCTTCTGAAGCATGATAAATGGCTGTATTTTTATAAAAATGTATTTGGATTATCACAGAAACTGCAGTTGTTTCAATCTGCTTGTAGGATTCCCGTGTAGCTTTGTATTACTGTAATGTATGATTTGGCTGCTGTGTGCCCTTTCTACAAGGTTTAATAATGAACTATCTTCTTTTTGTTTTGCTTGTCTTCTCAGTGAAAAAAGCAATTGAACTGAAATCAAGAGGAGTCAAAATGTTGCCCAGCAAAGACAGTAACCACAAAAATTCTGTCTGTAAGTTGTTTATACCATTATCTTTAGTCGCTGCATATGTCTTCTAGAGTCCTATTAAGTATACAAATCAAAGAGAGTGGCGTTGGGAAGCTATAGTCATAAAATGGTTATTATGCTTTCAATTGTCACTGAGTTAGAACTCCGCTGGTAATACTGAGGGTGTAGAAAGCAGAATATGGTGTTGTAATGTCTGAAAAATATGGGTACGTAAAAAAAAAGAAACATTTCATATATCAGGCTATTTGTATATATCAGGATATTTAGAATTCAGACATGCAAGGCAAGTTAGCAAAGCCAGGCAGAACAGTGCCATATAGACTTTATCAATTCAGTACTGGGGGCAGTGAAGGTATCTGAGCATTTTCTGGACTTAACTTTATACTTTCTGACCTTTTTTCTTCCCCTCAGTTAATAGCACAGCTCTAATTCTTCCCCCTCCTTGCCACACTATGTTCTGGTGACTGCCTTTTTCCAGTCCTGTGATATAGCACAGCAGGGGTTAAGAACTGCTTTACTCCCCAGCTTCTCAAGAAGATGGTGATCACAGTATCACCTTCCCTTCATTGCATGCTTAGTGCAATCTGGAATGACATCTGTTTCGTCCCTCTACACCTTTTTCCCCATACATAGTGTGAGGGTAAAATCCAGATGTTATCTATGGGCCTATGAGGCTGTTATTTTTTTTGAGCATCACTTTCTTTGAACTGGCAATCTGAGTAGTATCCTGAGAGCTCTTTCTCCATTAATCAGGCCAGTCTTGAACTAAGAAAAATAAGAAGATAATTTTATATTTTGGAAAGCAGAGGGTCCCTTAGCCCAAAAAAAGCCAGAGAGTAAGCCAGTGTTCACCCACAACTCATTAAAAATGCTTGTATAATGCCTAAGATGTATTTGAATAAATTAATTCTTCACGTAATAACACTGAACACAGTGGAGTGAAACCCGGGCTATGTTTACCTCATTGTGTGCTATTCTGCAAGTACAGAGAGAATGAGTATCTTGAAGTCTAATAATGTCTAGGGGATATGATTTGGTCTCTCTGTTTCTGCAGTGCATTGTTTAATGCAAAGTGAGTGTGTTGGTATGCTCCCTGGAACAAAGGAGGCATGATAAATTGCACATTGATAGTGTGGCACTCAGAAGGAAGTTTTTATGCAAGATGTAGCAGAAAAAGTTGATCCATCTCTTTGGTGTTTGTATCTGAATGGGTGATTATTTCATTATTTATAAGTTACTTCTGGGAGCTGTGTGATCTCTGCTTACGCCCTCAGAGTACATGCTGTCAGACAGCACATTTAATTACATAAAGTGGAAGTAAGACAGGCTATGGAAGAAATTATAAGGCAGTCTGCTGTTTACTTCAAATGTAATGTCTTTTGTCTTTTTTTTTTCTTTGTGTTTTGACTTGTGAAGCTTTATTATCCTGTCTGACTTTTCAACATAAATTTAAGAAGTGCATTATTATTATTATTACCATTAGTTTCACATATATGAAGCTTAAAAAAATGATAAGATTAAAATACAAACAGTTGTATTCAAATGTATTTTGCTTCTCTTTCTGATGTAATCCTTTAGTATTTAACCATTTTTCTTGCTAGTAATTATGTAGATGGAAAAAGTAATTGGGAATTCAACTTCAGAGGACTGATAAGAATGGCTATTACCATTTGATGCCAATTAGCAAATATCTAAAAAAGTAAAGACTTACACCTCTCCCCATTTTTGTATGTTAGATCTTAGTAACATTTTTTCTCTATAAAACAGAAAGCTTACTTTTGCATTTTGGTTTATGGGGGGTAGATGGAATGTGAATACCGGCACGGCAAATGCCCCAAGATCTGCATGTTTCCCACAGATCTTCCTCCCAAGCACAACCTGAAAGCAGCTGCAGGAAGCATTTCACAGTGGCACAACTCTCTTAGGATTTAGGCAGAAAATGTTACCAATGTACTGATAATTCCTTGTGGAATGCAAAACAGTATTTCAGTTGCGTACAGTCATATCTCACTCCTCTCCTCCTGGACCTACCTGGATTCCTGGATGCTTTCTTTCTGCTCTGCCATCCTTTATAAAGAGTCAGGTAGCAAAGCATGGCTTTGGGATATAGGTGCATTGGTAGATTTACTGTGGAAAAGAAATCATTATATGTTGTGTCATCCCCCAGGGAAAGAAGAGGTTTTTGTCTTTTTTTTTTTTTTTTGTATTCTTCGGTGCACCTGAAGCAACCATATCAAGTTAGTTGGTTGCCAGAATACTCCTGCCAGCTAGTACCGTTTAGCAGTGGGCCAAATGCAGTTGAATCATGATTAATTTATGCAAGGAAATGGAAAATGGATGGGAAAGATAATTGAAGTAGAATATGGTCCTGGTTCATCCAAAGTGTGAGCTGGCCTACAAGGGGCTTAAGTAGTGCACACGGCAAAGTTTTGGAACCGTAAACTGGGAGAAAGTAAATGGACAGGCAGTTCTGATGGTTACTTTTTCACAGTTGGTCCTCATTAGTGCTTGAGCCACCACAAATGCTGGCCAAACCCAATGCTAAACATATTTCCCCTTGGTCGTCTGAAGCTGATCTCTCAGAAGAGCAAGGAGAGAGTTTTAGTTTATGAATCTGCTTAGGGGAAGCAAATCCAATTAGATCTGTTTTGGTGTCCATCTGTTTAGTTGCAGGCTCAGTCTACTCTTGTTCCCTTACTTAGTAATTCTGATATATATGGTATATTCCCAAAGGAAGTTACTTGATCTATCTTGCTATTGTCACTCATTCTAACATGGAATTAGCCTGCATACCCTGTGTCCCTAATGGCTGTGGCCTTTTCCTAAAACTACTATGACTATAGTTTGCACTGTAAGTGATTAGATAAAAATATAATTTTGGTTGCTGGCTCTTGTATGAATACATTTTCATGGCAATATTCCTGCCCAGCAACTCTGTCAGAGAGTGATTATTACCTCCAAATATCTGTGCGTTACCTCTACAGTAGAGAGCTTGTACAGGGAGTATCCTGTACATCCAAGAGAAGGAGAGCCCTAATGAAGTGGCCCGTGAGGACAGACCATCATTAGGCAGCCACAGTCCTTATACGAAGCTCATTTTCTAGGCAAGTAGGAGGCCTCTGTAATTTATTTTTTCAAGTCTAGCCTCTGATACGTACCAGGCAGTTACTGCTGGTCATTCCACATGCAAAGGGTAAGAGTGAGTACAGGTCTTGATCTCTTCAGGACACCAGTTTACAGAATATTGGGAAGGCAGGGCCATAACTGCAGACCTGCTACTCAGCAACTCTGTGAATCTTTGCCCCCTGTGGGGCCCACAGCAGCCCAGGGGCAGAGCAGGGTTAGGAGAGCAGACAGCCCTAGCAGCCCCTGATGCCCCCAGCCCAAATGCTGCAGTCACAGGGCAGCCCCTCACTTCCAGGCCTCCTCACCAACAGGACAGAGCACAGGAATGCAGCAAGCTCACAGTAAATGCCAAGGAAGTTCAGTGAGGTGAGAGCCATCATATAAGGTGAAAAACAGAAATGCTTATAAAGTTTATGTAGTGCTTGCAAATCTGCCAGTGCAATAACCCTATAAGGGGACAGCAGCAGCGAGAATGACATGTCTGGGAGAGCTGATTTCCAAAGTTTGCTCTTGTCAAAATGCAGTGTGGATAGTGGCTCGAGCTATACAACACAGCAAACTGCAGGGACAATCCACATTCTGGAATAGCAACAAAGCTAACACACAAAGTCTGAGTGATTCTTTAAAAAATGTCATTCATATTGCACCATGTTAACAGTTCATAGTAATTACTGAATATTGAGTGACTTAACCTTTGCGAAGTGTTTAGTATGTCAACTACCATGTTTTATAAAGTGAGAGAGAGTAAGGTATTCATTGAGTAAAAACCTCCTAAACCTCACTAAAGCAATTTCAGGCTTCTGTAGTATTATTTGAAAATGTATTTCAGAATATCAGAAAAATGGTTTGAAGAGCATGATTTTAGCATAAGATTAATACATCCTCTGAAAGATTAGCTACAGAGTTTATCCAAACAGTTCTTCACCCTGAAGATGATAAAAAGAGCTAATTTAAGACAATGATTTTTGCCATGTAGAGCCAAAGAACAAATGAGTTTACAGACTAAGTATTGATTGGTTGCAGCACATTAAGGTGAATTAATGGCACATGCTGTTGAAACTATAGTGATTAGTACCAAAACAAGATTACATTGCTAATTCTGTGTAAGAAAGAAAGAATGACAGCAGTCATTATTTATTTTGTTATTGGGTAACTCTGACAAAAATGGCTTAGTGCATTGTAATGTAAAGTTAAAAATATGTTCATGGCAAAATTTTAGGGTGAAACTTTGTTGCTACCAATATATTTGTCGCGTTTTAAATAAATTGTCAATTTCATCTTCGTGATATTTGACTACTGATAAATTTACTTTGATAGAAGCAAAATGATGACTAGTAGTTTTGCTCTTCAATTAATGAAAGAGTATTCCCCTAAGAAGGGTATTATTGGACTAAATAGATGCACTTAATAGCACAACTTTGTGACTGGTTTGTTCTTATTCCTTAGTAAAGAACAATTTATTTAAGAACATTTATATTTTGAAAAGATCAATATTTAGAAAACAATTGCAAACTGATGTGCAATCAACTTAAACTGATACAACAACTGCTGAACGTCATCTCAAGTTACAATTATAAAAGATAAAACCATGGCTAATTACTATCTTTTTGCAATGAAATTTATAGCTTGTCATGATATAAATATCGATTTCTTATTATTATGTTTAATATTTAAATTATCTTCTTTATTGTTTCCCCAAAATTATTTTATGGTTTAATTAATTTTTAGGATATTTTTCCCAAATTATTTTAGGAAGAGTGAAAAACTGTATAACAATTACATATTACTATTTTTTAAATGCATATGTAATGGACAAATTTCCACCAAAATTTCTAAACTTTTTTTTTTTTAACTTTTATTGTATTGAATCTTCACAGGTAAAAACCCATTTCTTACTGAATTTGAATTTTCAGAGGCTATCGTGCTGTGTCAGGGTCAAATCGTAATCAAGAAATACTGTTAAATACTCATTGTTTTGACAGTTTTCAGTCTCCAATTTAAAACAAACAAACAAATAACACCAAAGCCATCTCACTCTCTAAAGTTACACTCTAATTTTACATAAGTTTAAAATATAACATCTAATGCTTTATCCTTAATTAATTTAAGAAACTTTGCATTGGTGATGGGATTGATCACCAATAAACATGATGCGAAATAAACCACCCAAGTAATTATAGGCAGTTGTGTATCAAAAGATCCTATGCTTTGGATCTTGTGTGCTTAAGAGCACTTAATATGCAGTCTGTTTTGTGCTGTGAATATTTTAAATATCACATAAAACTATATTTAAAAAAAAAAGATATTAACTAAGTATGAACACTAAGATGAAATACAGTGACCCTAGAAATTAAAAAAAAAAATTATGCTGCTGGCAAGTAGATTTTGTCTGCTGAAATTCCTCAGGCCTGTGCCCCTTCGAGCAAGCACGAATTTAAAAGCACTGCAGAAATAAATGTAACATAAATCTATCTATCTCCTTGACTGGTCTCATTGTCAGCTAAAACAAGTAAAGCAAATATCGAAAACTTGGCAGCTTTCAGGCTTGCTTTTATTCTGGGGCACACTGTAGTGTTTGTAAGGTTTTTGAACAAGACACTGGGGGGTTCTTTGCCCTGTTCTGACATGCAGGTGACCAGTTTGCCATTGCTTTCAAAAAAAGCAAAGGAACAAGAAAAGGAGGGCAGCATATCAAGAGGCCTACTTTACCAATTTTTTGGGAGACAAATACACCAGCATTGTACTTTATAGTATAATTGGCTTTCTGTCATTTAAAAAAAGAAATTTCTAATTGCAGATCTTAGGATTTCCTTTTACAAATACCACTATCTTTTAAAAACTTTTATTTACTGTGTTCTTATTAAAGCGTTGCAACACAAGGGTGAAAAGTGACAGGATTCATCTGTAGCTCTTTTCTGACCTTTGTTGAGCATCTATTCAGCATCTTCTGTGTTTAGTGGGAGATACACCACTTCTCTCATAAGGAAAACAGAGACCTTTGCCTAAAACTTCTTCACCAAGAAAATGATTTGAAATACCTACATTTAAGATTGAGATTCCTCAGAGGAAGCCAAACCAGAGGACTGTTGTGTGCTAAGATCAGTATGGAAGCACCTCTTTCCCATTAGTTTCTATAGGAATTCTCTCTGAAGATCTCAGTGTTCTCAATGGAAGTTACTCTGTGCTTGTGTGTTGTATTGTATTACATTATCTTAGAGGTACTGAAAGGATTCTCATTTGTAAGTGCCCAGTCAGAAACTTCCTAAATGTCTACACAGTATCATAAACTCTCCAGCCTTTTCAATCATGAAAGCTATTTTTCATCCTTTCAAATCCCACAGCTTGAAAATGAAAGCATTTTTCAAGTTTGCATTTATATTGTGCATCTCTGCAAATGAGAGACAGGGTCATTTATAACTTATTGATGTATTAATTACAAGGTTAGGAAACACAAGGCTTAAATAACTAAAATTTTGTGGGCCTAGCATGTCTGCAAATATTCAATTTTATTTCAAAATGCCTTTTTACAGAAATACTGAGCATATGTTAAATGTTCACTTAAAAATAAAGAAAAAAGAGGGAAGTAATACTTAAATGACTGGCACTTTTATACAATAGGTTAAGGGATGGATCCTGGAATCTTTAATATTAAAAGTATCCTTGTTATATATGTGTATATACAGATACATATATATACACAATTGTAGATAAATACATAACACACAGTATTCCATTACACCATTTACCATATGTCTAATAAGAGATTAGTGACTCTATTTCACCTTTTACTGAGTATTATAGAATGAAATTGGGCAGTAGGAAAAAATAACTGCATCATTAACCTCTAAGAGTTTTATAAAGCTTTAATAAAACAGGAGGGATAATCACTCTGATATATTTTGTTCTATCATAGAATGTAATAATACAGAGTTGCCCAAGTGTTAGAGAATTTAAGCTCTTCAGAGAAGATGAGTATCCCTATGCAATGAAATTCTACAGTGCTATTTTACTAGATTATATAAATTGCTTCATAAATCAGGTTAGTAAATTGTAGTTGGTGTTTCTAAATAAGCCTCCATCACGGCAGGAGTTTAAATATCTTTTAAAATACTATGCAAAAATCTTGCTGCAAAAAGAACTACTGCCTAAATATATTTGTAAAGAAAAGCATCATTTGTAGCTACAAGCAAAACAAGGTGCTTCATCAATTATTTAATACATCATTTGCATACATAATTTGTAAAATAACCAGAAGAAAGCATCTATTCAAATATGTAAAACAAGATGTAGTCTGATTGAATTATGAATGGTTAAAATGAATTGTTATCCAGCTAGGAAGCTGAAACTGCCATTAAATAATTTTCATATACAATTATAGAACATTACTGATTATCCAAAGTGAGTGTTCATACTGTAGGCTAAATTGACATTGAATTCTGTTATTTTCAAAGTCAAAGACTTAAGAATAAGAAACCTGTTTTTAGCAATTACAAATCTGTATAAATTAACTATTCATATGAAATTTCAATATAAACCTTAATGCTTTTATATAGCTTTGTTGACTTAACTCCTGTGCACAGCTCTGTTAAAAATATAGATGTGGACAGTAAATAGGTTGGCAAAATGAAGTCTCTCGAGATTCAAACAATGTATGTAAATTATGAAGGCATTCAGAACTTGTAGGTGGGTGAATTCAGACTTCTGGAACATAAAAAACATTAAAACAATTTTAATTAAAGAAAGAAGTATGACACTGGTCTATGCAGTGAAAGTGTGCTGCAGAGTATAGATACACTGTCAAGTCCTTTGGAAGAGTCAGAGACTTCCCACCTCCTGCAATGAGATTTCCACTTTCCACAGAGGCTAATATTGCAGTTTTAGAAGTTTAACACTGGCTGCATAGTTCATGCATGTTGAGTATGTGTTCAAATCCTGCTTTTCTAAATCCAGGTTTTCTAAATCCAGGGAGAATATCTTCAGAATTTGATAGAAGGTTTTGGACTATTTTCCTTCTTCAGAATTTGTTCTTCACGTTGTGAAAAACTTTGGAAAATAATTTCAGCTGTGTTGGCATAGCATCTCATTGTCAGTTGTTAGCCTGTCACACTGGAACATATCTATTCCTGCAGCACTTCTGAGCAGAACTGCAAAGTGCCAGTGTCAGATATGTTTGGAACAGGGGAGTTTTGTTAGTTGGCAACTAATTGATCAGCTTCAGACCAGTTTGAGTCCACTACTCCTTCTTCACTTGGAAAAGGGGAAGTAAAAAATTTACATGAACAGTGTATCAATTTCCTCAGTAATGTGCACTCAAGAGCTTGAAATATTTTTGGAACACGACCAAAAAACCCAAGAAGGAACTAAAATGGAAATAAATACACTGTGTTACATGTGGAAGGAAAGGACTAGTTGCTGATTTAGGGGAAGAGGATTGATTATTCAACATGATGTGTCCTTCCACTGAAATTGATAGAACAGGTTGTTCTTTAAAAAACAAAAAGTTGTTACTCAACTATGTAATTTCAAAAATATAAACAGAAAGAACAATCCAGAAAAATCCCAAAATACATGCTAATTTTTCTGTTATATGTCAGCATACTTGAAAAAGAAGGGACTGTAACTGTGATGCTCTGGCTTGTGTGTATGCTTCTACCATACAAGCCATCTGAACTCAGGTAAGAGTGACGATCACTTTGTCATATATCAAAGTAATATAAGTCTTAATATGCATGATGGCGATCAAAAAAGTTTAATTCTAAAAAGTTTTAATCTAACAGGAAATAATTATATCTCAAAGTGCATATTGTTCTGCTAATGCGACCATTTATTTGATTTCTGTCACCTCACTGTCACAATATTTTCTGCTTCAGGGTCCTAAAATGAAAGAAGTTCTCCTGCATAAGCAAGAGAGATGTGTGAAAAATGTGTGCATATCTTCCCTAGTTTAATGCTTTTGAACTGAACTCATGCTCAATGTCTCTGCTAAAGGAGCCGTAAAGTCAGTATGGTTTCTCTAAGCTGACATTTCATGTGGCATATATTACTTATTCAGGGTGCTACTTTTTATTGCCATATCAGCTTTTCCTTCATGTTTTTGGAGTCACATGGGAAACCTGTTTTGTACTGAGAAGTCATGTTTCTTTCTCAATTCTACCAGGCCTTGTTTTCAGAAGTCTGAAAATGCATCTGCAGTACAGAATAACAGAGGCTAAAATAAACTCCTTTGTCATAAATGGCAAGCACTTATGTTAAGATTAAAAATATCGCATGAAGCAACACCACCTGCTTGCATATTACTCTATTTTATCTATGGAATAGATCAAAAATTGAATCCACATTTTAGCGTATGAAAGTTCAACAGCACTTAAGCACTTAAAATACAGTTTTTGTCTTCTTTTCTTTGTTGTTTTTCAATTAAATTAATCATAGTCATTTCTGGTCTAGTCCTGAAGCAGAAGTGCTAATGTGTGAGATGGGCTTTCTCGTGACAGAGGATGAGACTTTTTGGAGAGGCAGAGCTTGTATCCCACATCACTGTTGTTATAAAAACAGAATATGCACTGAATTTCAGTCAGGTTTGCTATAAAATCATTTTTCTGTTTTTCAGTGTTTAAGTTCTTATTCTCCCATTGGTCCTTGTCTTATTATATGTACTGCATCTTAATTTAGTTCAGAGCAGCCCATATGGTGCTGTGTTTCGGATTTGTGACCAAAACAATGTTGATAACACACCAGAGTTGTGACCCTTGCTGAGCAGTGCTTACACAGCATCCAGGCTTTTTCTTTTTCTCATTGTGCCCCTCACAGAGAGTAGGCTGGGGATGGGCAAGAGTTTGGGAGGGGACACAGCTGGGACAGCTGACCCAAATTGACTGAAGGGATGTTCCATGCCATGTAATGTCAGGTTTGGCAATGAAAACTGTGGGTAGTCTTTCCAAGATAGCCATTGCTAGGAGGCTGGCTAGGCGTTTGTCTGCTGGAGGGAAGGTAGTGAGTGATAGGAGGTACCTGAGAGGTAGAGAGTGATGCCTTTGCATCACTTTTTTTTTTTTTTTTCCTCTTTTTTTTTTCCCTTTCACCTGTTAAACTGTCTTTTTCTCAACTCACAAGCTTTTTACTCATTTTTGCTCTTCCAATATTCTCCCCTATCCTGCTGGGAAGGGGGTGAAGTGAGTCTGGGGTTGGTGGGTGCTTAGTTGTTGGCAGGGGTCAACCCACCACAGTGTAGAAACATTTCACTAACCATAACCTAATTCCTTTACCAAATTAATCTCTTCTGAATCTCTTTTCTCCCTCCATGCTATAGCACCATTTTTATGTCATATTTTTCCCCCTTTATGTCTTTACACAGTCATTTCTTAGTCCCAGACTCTGCCCAGAAAGCTTGTCTCCCTCCATCTCCTTATTCCTTCATTCCTCCCATCTGCTAGTCTCTTTTCTTCCCTCATTTCTCTCCCCAGCTCTCATTTATGATTATCGACCTCTCTGCATGCTGTTTGCCATTCTTCTCCCTAGCTATCTCAGTGTCTTTCTTTTCCATACCAATTTTTTTCTCTCTTGTCAAACTCTACTGGTACTTTCAAACTTTCTGACAGCTACCTTTAAATCCAGCTCTTGTTCCCTCTGCATTTGAATCAGGCAACTGGCTGCTCCTCTCAGGAAGGCCCGGTAGAAGAAGAGTAGGTGGTTGTACAGGAAAGACCAGCTCTCAGTTCAGCACCCAGAACTGGATTTTCATTGGTCTCTGGAAGTGGAGAGTACTACAGGGATAGCACACTTCAAAGTCTTTTAAGTTTTCTTAAATTTGACATTTATTTGAGATGTACTTGCTAAAACCTGTTTCTGTCAATCACCTTGAATTATTGTTTCCTGAAGGCCTCCCATTCGGCCATTTTTAGTAGATGTTGGAATAGCAAAATGCACAAACTTGACACAAATGTCACATTTGCAATAAATATAAGGTTTTAAGTATGGCAGTGCTAATATGTTCCATAGAAAAGGTCATCTTCATTTTTTTACTGTGGAGAACTGGATTTTTCTCCTGGCTCTCTCAAAAATGAATGAGATGAATAAACAATAATAATTTCAATTTAATAATATTTAAACAAGAATAAATAAATCCAAGGCAGACACCCGAAAAAGAACATTTAAGCCCCAATAGCCTCTATTAGATAAAGGTATGTAAAAGTGAAAGAATAATTTTAAAAAAGACATTGCTGAGCAACTTTAAAAAAATTGAAGCCATCAGCCCTACCTATAATAATTATCTGTTCTTTGTTCCTGTTTTGCCATCCACTTAAATCCCTTCCCTAAAATATACAATTAGACATTACTACTTCAGGCTTTAGAGAAGTATTATACAACCTCATTGATGAACTGCTGAAATATTCAGGGTAACTGTCACAGACATTTATCAACTAAAGGCATGGGAACTCAAAATTCACTTTTTGGGGAAAATGATAAAGCATATATAAAGAACAAAAGGAATAAAGCAAAGACTGCATATTTTCTTGGACGTTTTTCAATAGACTATAAAAGAAGTAAAGAAGTGTGAACTAACAGTATATCAGCACAGGATAGTTTAATGCAGTCAAAAGTCTAGGAAGTTCCCTGGATTTCCAATGATCCACATGGTGGTTCCTACTGAAATCCCTATGGGCTGTCCAGTTTGGCTGGCTCCTTCTAGTTTTTATTGTAAACTATGCAGCAACCAAGCAAAGGGCACCACTTGGGTCCTAATGTCCTCAAAGGAGAAAAAGCTTGCCTCACACTCTTCTGGATATGATATAAAGGGTTGATGGCACGTGATCTCAATTTTACACATTCAGTGATTTTATCCCTACTTGAGGAATTTACATAGGATCTCTGCCATATGTGGCACAGGTGTGACTTGTGAGTTATCTACGTTCTTGCTAAGCTATTGACTTTGTCAGTTAGGCTAGCCACAATTAGCAACAAGGTAAGCACAGAATCGAAATTAAATAAAAAAAAAAAAGGCAAAAATTTAATTAATATATTTATTTCACAGTTTAACAGACAAACTAGTGTTTACATCGCTTCCCCATTTACATGTATATGTAAAAACTTTCATATGGATATAACATTCACACACATCTATACAAACATTTCTACAAGGTCTTAAAAACCTTCATTTTCCCTAGCAAAGAGTCATTTAGGTTGTTTCAGTCAGATTGTCAGTGTAAGAGAGTATGGTAGACTTTGTTTTTTCTTCTTTACTTGTTTCTATAGCTTCATTTCATTAGTGCAAACTCTTTGGTAGGGTCTTTGGTAGATACGTTGTTTTAGCAAACACCCATCTTGTTGGCAAAAGTTGCCTACAGCCCTGCAATTCTGTTTAGTTGAGGTTTTCTCCCTTCACGTTTTTGCTGCCTCCTGCTGACTCAGTCTGGGATAAGCACTGATAAGCTTTCTGAACAGTACATTTAGCTGGAAATAACAGAGGGTATAGATAAGAGCAAAAGTCTCTCTTGGTAAAGAAATTAATGTGGTAAAAATGTAAAAACAGGAAAATTGATGATAAATCAGAAGCCGACAAGACCTTTTGGGTGAAAGTTAGAGAAAAAGAGATGTTAAATGGACATGACACTGTTTGTTCTAACAGCAAGCTTGTTAACACTTCAGGCTTAAAATGCTGTTCTCTACCAAATAATAAAAAGAGGCCATCTGCTACACACCAGGTAACTAAAGCTCGTAAGGAAAAATGCTTGGCAAAAGGAGAAGAGACAAATCTGTCCGGTTAGCTGAACTTGGATTATGGTATTGGAATTCTCCAGTACTATAGCAGCTATTTTGCATTCCATATTAAAGATCATATACATTAAATACAAGTACACCAGTCCTATTGGTCTATTTGCATCCCTATTGCTAAGAGCATTTCTGAAATGTCTAAATTGATCTAACAGTGAAGATTTTAATACTCTTTCTCATGACACATTTTAAATGCAAAATAATAACAACATGAGAATTATAGGTATATTGGAGAAGCATAGTGGCTTCCTCTCACAAAAAGTAGGAACAAGATCTCAACGAGTGACATGTTGTTATTGTTAATGCCGTATACTTTTAAAAGAATTTCGTACTCCTTTCTCACCAAAATATATTTATATTGCATTAAAATAATGGTTTTGGTAAAAATCAAAACCTAGTCCTAATGTTTATTATTGTTGGTAATGTGTTCTCCATGTCCGTTAGTAGTCCTGGCTAATGGTATAGATAGACTGTGTTTAAGGGGACAATAGAGTTGCAACTTACATTTTCTCTTTCATTTTCCTATCTCATTTCTTGTATAGACAGAACAAAAGGTCTGTTAAGGTAGTTGTGTATTATTATGCAATTTAAACTGTCTGATAAGCAGTTACACATTATCTTGCTCTACCTCAACAATCAGATAAAACTTTTATATTTCTCTTGTCTGTACAATAGAGGCTATTGACACATTCACTCTTGCTGAAAGCTCTTTAATTGGTAAAAGCTCAGCTAGAATTCATGGATGCCTCATGAGCCCCAGCCCCCTAGTCCCCCTTGCAAACAACGCTGCTGCAGGTAATGTGTTCCCCTGGATTAGCAGAGTAGCAGGATCAGCCTTAATGCTGGTAGAATGTTATCAAGTCTCTATAAACAGTAATACACAGAGAACTCAAAGATAATTATAGTTGTTAATATTTAAAAGCTGTACAAATGGCAATATGCATAGGTTTAGCATGTAGCCTAGTATCAATGCCTCTTCATGGACACAGAAAAAACGCAAAACATCTTTTACAGGAAAGTTAGAGGACAATTCCTTTTCTGGATCTAAGCGGCAATCTGCATAACATCAAAGAGTTAAAGCACTTGTAACAAATATCTGTAAAGAAATACTTTTTAACATCAGAAAAATGATATATTTTCCACTGATGTTATCCTAAAATGATGGTTGGATAAATCATTATTGCTAAGGCTTTAATTTTGAAAATTAAACTAAACTAAAATTCAGTCTAAAGCAGAAATCCATAAATTCATGTATGAAAGTTACACAGCACAGGAAAGAGGGGCTTAGGCTGGACAGTGTTGGGTAGCCCTATCTGTAACATTGTAATCAGCTCTACTTTGAATGATATTTTTCAAATAATTATGAATAAAACACACATTTTTTTTAGATATACATTTTAGAAATTCATTATTAAAAGGTTTTAACTTGTGGTCTTTAAAAAAAAGAAAAAAAAAGCCTTGTCAGATTCCATTTCACAGCGTTTTGACTGGAAAAAAAACTGTCATAAAAGCTTAACTATAAAGACTTGAATGGTTGTATAGCTATTTAGAATTCCCCACAGACAAAGGGCTGCACACCATTACCTGCAACTGCTTAGCTGAGGAAAAGTAACAATTTTGCATCCAAAAGAAACAGGGCATTTGAGACCTCATGAAACAATATACTTGCAATACCAGTACAAAATATGTGTCCCTTGCTTCTCACGGTTTATACCCTTGGTGTCACAAAGCTGAGAAGAGCTCAGTCCTTCAATACAGTGGCAGTGGCATCAAAGATTCACAGCATGTTTGCAACATGGAAAGAAAACAGGTAGAAATTATGATTTAAAGAAAATAGACTGACAGCAATAAGTCTTTTCTTAAATGTATATGTCCACATTCTTCACGAGGTAGAGCACTTCTGCTGAGAAAGATGGCAAAAGAGAAAAAAAATATTTCATCAAGAGGTTAAGACTAAAACCTGATATTATGGCTCACATACTTATTTTTTGACAGTTCCTTAGCAAAGTCTCTATTGGTCCTTCTCTTGGAACAGAAAAAGTTTGGCAAAATTTATCATATTATATGTACAACTCCAATTTCTACACCAAAGATCTATTCAACAGGTGAAACCAAAGGGTGTGCTATTTTATGACAGTTGCGTAATGGATCCTTGTTTTAAATATGTAAGGAGTAAAAAATGTTATAAAGAAGAGAGGTAAAATGCCTGATATTAGATTCCTTTCACAGTATTTAAAAGAGCAAAGATGACTTCAAATCTCTCCTATTAATGATGTTTCGGTTAAAAAGATTAGTTTGCATAATGATAACTTAATCTTGTGGCTCATCAGGCTTGCTAAGGCCTCTGTGATACTATCTTTGGGTTGTAGAGCTGAAATGGTCATAGTGATGTGTACTACAGTTTGACTTTATTACTTTTCATCAAACTGAAATTTCCCATCTTTGATTGAACTGCCCCCTGGAATATATGATATTACAGAGTAATACTTTTGTTTTTCTTGCATAAGCTGTTCCAGTTGCCATAAAGATATTTAACAACATTTTGGAGCCAGAGAAAAGGCTTTGGTGCCCTTCCTCCTGGGACAATGCCCTAACCAGCAGGCTAGAACCATTCAGCTCTAATTTTCTGACCTAATGGTAAGGAATTGAAAAGGTTTTGAAAAAACCCCATTTCAGAATTGTTACTAGCCTGCTAGCTACGGCAGTCACATAACGGAGGTAGTTATAGGTATCTGTTCAAGTCAGAGGAAGAAACTGAGTACATTTCCCCTTCCCCCCCTCCCTCCCCCCCGCCCTCCTCCCTGCCGCGCCGCTGGGTCCCGC
>JASVER010000058.1:5151553-5246582 GCA_030449065.1 Oceanodroma leucorhoa | reverse complement strand
CCCCCCCCCGGATAAGTAGTCTCTCCGTATAAGAACTGAGCAATACTATCTTCTGCTACATATTATGAATGGCAAACAAGCCTATCCAACTGTTTCTGGGTTTACTTTATCTATATCAAAAGTTCACCTTAACCATTTTATGGTTCATCTCATAGAAAATTGAGAAAATGCAACAGTTCAATGTTAAGTTGCTATCCCAGAATGTAATGGTTCAGCTTTGAATTAAAACATGAATAATTTCTGTAATATTAAGATCCACAATGCTTGTCACCTTTTATTTCAGCAATCTCCCAAAAGTTGGAACTATGGGACTGCAAGTACAGAACTCCTGATTATTTATAGATGCTGGAGCAAGGGTTATTGTTGCTTGAATATTATTCCTGAAATCTTAATGATTGGTCAAGATTCAGCTTTAGCCAAAATTTTCTAAATGTTATAACCAAATAATAAGATGGGTTGCACCATCATTGAATTATTTTTAAACAGACTTCTCAGAGCCTCAGGAAGCAGTTAGAATCTTGAAAAATTGGGAGATACCATATGTTTGAATTGCGCTGAAGTAATGCCTGAATTTGACTCCCGAAGATATGGTGCATATCTCAGCATATGACTTTGCAGACATGCTTTATCCAGTAATAAGGCAAATTATAAGCACTTTATGGTAAACTCTAGGCAGCAAAATTCAGGGAAAATTATTTTTTTTCTTTGAAAAAACCTACATAAATTTATTAAGGTCAGTTTGACTTGCAAATGTCTCTGGTATAATCCCAATCCAGCTATTCATGAGACATAGCATTTATTTCTGTACTTGTAATTCATCCATTGTCATATTTTTAAACCAATTGCATATTTTACTATGTACATGCATCAAAACAAACCCTAAATCTAAACCTAGAAGAATCGAAGTTAGTTCAAATTTTCCTCACAGTACCCGATTTAAAATTTATTTTGTCAGAATTCTTCTTCATCCTGTTAAAATGCTCATGCAGAGAGCACAACAATATAAATACATAAATTTGCAATGGTTACGCAACACATTTTTCAGCATTCTCTTGGGATAACCCTGTGTCGTGGATGAGTGATATACATCACTTAAAGAATCACCGTCAACGGTGTTAGCAAAAAGTGGGTTTAATAGGAATTTATAAAAGCGCAATTTAACAAAGTTTGATGGCAAGGTTCACTCTATCACTTACTACATGGATGAAACATACAAAGGAAAAATCGAGTTAGAATTGAGCTAGAATGATTTATATGGAGACCGAAGATGCAAAACGGTAATGGAGACCCTCCTGTTGAGTCACAAGGTTCAGAGAAGACCCTCTTGGTTTCTAAACTCCTGGTGGAGTTTAGGTGTGGCTGGATCCACTCCTAGTCCCAGACTTGTTCAACGCTTTATGTCTAAGGGATTACATGTGTCTAGCAGCAGTCTAAGTTTCATTCACAGATTTAAGGTGGATCACAAGATTCTAGCAGCACTTGATCATTGACTAATTTAACATTTACAAAGTGAGTCAATAGAATTTAGTACAATCACAACAGTGACTTAATTACAGATTCAAGATGGCAATATTTATACTATACTTGCTCTCGGGTACCTAAATCAATTCACACACGCACGCATACAGACACAAATATATATAAATGTACAAAGGTATACCTGTTAAAAATTCCCCTCGAGTTCAGTGAAATATTCACTTCAAATGTCTGGGCATTTCTCAGCAGGTGATGGTTAAGCCTCAAGGAGTGAACTGCTTTGGCCCAGTTCCCGTAGTCAGCTTTCGGTGACAGTCCTCCAAACTTCACAAACTTGAGAGTTCGCAAGCTCTGAGAGGTGTCCCACTCAGAGGGAGATGCTGGGTGCAGCCCGCTGCGGTCCAGCAGAGCTCAAAGGGCCTCACTTAGGACCGCTGTTTATAGGGTCACAAGGTGATTGGCTTTAGTCATCAGTAAATTTCCATCTTGGCCACAATCCAGGTCGGTAATTACTGGAATTCACAAAATTCCAATAACAATGGTACCATTCCACTCAAGCTGCAATCCCGGTGAGGAATGTTCCAAGGCTGTCAGGGGGTGACTAATTATTCCCGCTCTTGGTTTCCACCTTGACAAGGCAACAGGAGTTCCTTGTACGGTCAGTGCCACTCCCCACCTTAGCCATGCAACAGTTCCTGGTACGGTCAAGGGACGCTTAACAGCCCAACTCATTACACAAAGGCCAAGGCCTAACAGGAATTCTGAGATCGTAGAGTGGCCCAGGGGAAGGGGGGGGATTGCACCACCGCTCCCTGTTATCTTGTTCTGTGTGCTAAAATCCAGTGACAAATATTGGTGGGAAACACAAGCTAACTCTTTGTGCTGATCAAAGATGACTCATAAAACCCCTGTAACCAACTCTGGTGTGCCCTCCAGGTCATAACACTGCCTGTCAGGGTGAAGATTAAGCTCTATAATAGACTACCACATACAGCATAAATGTCATTCAATGCCTGAGAAATAGAAACTGGTTTTAAATCTTGCATATGTGATAAGAGTACATTTCTTGACAAAGATAACTGAAACTTAACATTTTTTTTCTACACTCTCTGAACACACATAAAATGAAATGGATCCAGAGGTTAATGATGAGTTGCTTTGTATTTCTTCCTGGCTGTAACCTTGTAAAGGCATTCTATTAGAGTTGCAAGAATATGACACATCTAATGTCATCACATGGATTACTTCAAGCAAACTGTTTTGGAGGAGAGGTATGTTTTTCTGTTGAAGTTTGAAATTATTTACTTTTTTGGTGGTTTGTAAATATTTTTCCCTTGGTCTTATCTCGCGCAAAGCCTCAAAGGAAAGTGATTAAAAATACCATTACAAAGATCTGGGTTTTTTTGATGTAGGATTTAATTTCTTTCTTGGGACAATATTTGCTGGGTTTTGTTTGTTTATTTGTTTGTTTTCCTTTATCTGTTCCTGTTATCAGGCTGAGGCAAGATTTTATTTTGCATCTCCCTCCCTTGCTATGTGTGTGTATGACTTTGTTCATGCTTCATTTTTGTGTCTCTGTAGTGGATGTGGAATAATTCCTCAACATAGCATCTCAGAGATCTCTTTTCTCAAGTAGTCTCTCATTTTCTCTTTCTTTTCCAGCATAATCTAAGCTGGACGGGGGAAAGCTTTGCTTGTAAAATGTATATGAATTCTACTAGCTTCAATGGTAGTTTTTCATCTTATTATAGCTATTCAAAATACTGATTCAGGAAGTCCTCCTAACTGTTCGAGATTCATGGGCTTCTCTTCCTATATTTTGGATGCCTGTCCTCTACTTAGCTTTCAGATATTTTTGTACTTAGAAGTCAACCTGTAGATTGGTTCTTAGATTCTTAAATCATCTTTTTCAAGGTACAATCAAAAGTCATTGCCTTTAACTTTCTCTTATTCTCTCTTGCTTCTGGTTTTAACCTCTGAAGGTAATCTACTGTCTTTGAAGCAGCAGTCCTAGTTTTGTGATGGTAAAAATAAGTAATCCTAGGTGAATACCTTGTTCTTCTTCAAACCGTTTGTGTAGAAGACAAAATGTAACTTTTTTTTTTAAGGCATTCTGTATGTCTTGCAATTCATATGTTTTTTGGTGTGTTGTTTTTGTTGGGTTTTTTTCTCTTTTTGTTACTTTTGTCTGGTGTGACCTTGCTATGGATTATCGATATGTCTTATATTCAGCAGTGTTCATATTTGGTTCAAGAAAGTGTCCTTCAAACCCTAGGATACTTATAAAGTTGGTGGTCACTCTGAGCTTGAGTAGGCATCCTGGTCTACTTGTCCCAGAACTACCTGTCTATGGTTAAATAATATGAGATACTATCTTGTTTCACACTGACTGGCCTCGCTGCTTTAGCTTACTAGTAATGACATACGAGAAGACGTGTTTCATCTATTCCTATGATCTCTTTTATGTCTGAATTCTGTTCAAGCCAATATGGATCATACAGTTTAATATTGTCATAGTCCTGTGCATCAGCCGTGAACAATTTTCCTTAGTCCCTCAGGAAAGTAGGTGGAAACATGGAATTAAAAATATGGCTTGTTCTTTTTATAAGTTTTACATTTCTCCTGTTATGTCTTTTTTAGCCTTTCAGTATTTTCTTTTTGCCTATGCCAAAATAGTGAGGGTTTACTGCTCCACAAAGGAAGTGAAACAAGAGCAGAGTGCAGTAAGGGAGGCGTAAGCAATGACTGCACCGACAAGGAGTCAGGATGTGGGACGGCAAGTCCGTATCAGGATCGGGGCGAGGGCCAGTGGTCAGGATCAGAGACAGTCTGGCCATCACCTGGCAAGGATGCAGTGCAGAGGCAGATTTGAGGCCAAGCCAAGGAAGCCAAGCCAGGGTCAGCACTGGGGAGGTCCAAGACAGAGCACAGGCACCGCTGCTGCACAGCTGCAGTGCAGCACGGAGGGTGCCAGTGGGACGGTCAAGGCTTAACAGCACTTCCCAAGGAAGAAGGGGCAGGCCCTCGCTTCTACCTTTTTTCACAACTGCTTTTCCCAGCAGAGGACCTGGCCTTGGACTCAGCCAGCTCGACTCTAACTTAGCCAGCCAAACTCCTAGAAGGGCAATGCGCTCCCAGTTATCTAGGGGTCGCGGAGTGTTGCCTCACCTGACTTAGCTTTGTAAAATTTTGTGAATGGCCAGACGTTATGCTTGGCTTATCATAAATGAACCTATAATAGCACCCAGCTATACTTCAGCTGTTTATTTAGTATTTCTGCCTTTTCCACTTTTGCTTTCTTGTATGCACAAAGACATTTATGTAGGGTTGCTTTTTTTTTTTTTAGTTTGTTTCTTTTCTTCCAGGAATCTTCTCACATCTCTTGGGAAACCATTGCTTAATGAACGCTGAGAAATTCAAGTATGAGAAAGTTAAGGAAAAGTCCTCTTCGATACATATTAGAAAAGTAGAACAAAAACAGTGCGCTGCATAAAAAGTCAGGGTTTAAAACAGCATTTTATGAGTTTCAAAGAAAGATAGTTGTACATGCCAAATGGAGTCTTCTAAATTTTTATGCCTTCCATTTGATTAATGAATGAAGAGTAATTGAACACAGTTATCAAAAAGTCATGAAGAAACAATTTATAATTCTTTATCTTAATTTAATAAAAGCTTATATAGCTGCAAAGTATTATTTGTCCAACAATGGTAAAGAAATTGACTTTTTCTTTTTTTTCCCCAGTAAGTTAATTTAGAGGTTTCTCTAGGTGTTTGTCAAAATGAAAATTATTTTCTTTAACAAGATTGTTAAATTTCATTAGTTTTAAAGCTGCAAAATAGCAAATAAAAGAGACAGTGAGTTTTAATGGGATTTGTTTTTCCTCTGGGTAATATACCTTCTTTAATTCCTGTCAAATTTTAGGCCTAAGAAATACCTTCACAAGTCAGAAAAATGCAAGAATGGGTATACTGTAGTAAAAGACACTTCTACCTGATAGAAACATTTTAAACATACAGAGCTCTGAAGAGAAGGTTCTATTTTGTTGTGCTCTCTCTATATATACATATATATATGTAATTATCATTTCTATGTGTTATTTATAATATATAAATATATTGTAGCATATATATTGTATATTTTATAAAATATATGTTATAAAATTATAAAATATTTTTATTTGCTCAAATCAGTGTATATTCAAACATATGGTGATTTATAGCTTTTGTTCCCTGCATCAATTTTAATACTATAGGCCATAATATAGCACCTGTACTTCAGATTTTAGGATGCAGCATCATTGAAAAATAATGCTGGAAATCTAGCACAGTCAAGCTATTTTACTGAAAGGCCAGTTGTGGGAAGATCTCTGTACTTTGATACTTTATCTCTTAGCTGTGTTCAGTCATTGAAAATGGTGAGTCTATTTTAATTGAAAAATGGCTTTCCTCCTTCTAGAACCATGAAAAGTTTTAATCTACGTAAAGTGTGGGTGGTGTTGAAAGAGGAGTATTCCTTGGTGAAAGTCACTTCACCTCCTCCTACCATGAATAGACAATACGTGTAGGGATTTCTTTGACAGCCAGTGAATGAATAGGGTAAATAATCTACCATTGTCTGATAATACAGAAAGATCTCCGGTATTTTTCACCCTCCTGCATTTTATTTCTATTTTTTGATCCTGCATCTGGCATTGGTCAATAGTATTTCTCTTTTGCCTTTGATTATCACAGTTTATTACAGAAAAATGTGTAACAGTGCTATAATTTCAAAATGACATTGAATCAGAGTGCTTGGTGGGAGGTTTAGTGCATTTCTATGGAGCAGAACCGTTTCTGTTGTATATTTGCAATTAATGAAGAGAAACCAAAATAAAATGAGACCAGTGTGGGTAATAAAATCTGTCCTACCTGTGTACTAACTCACTAACACTGCTGTTCTAAAAGACATGTTCTGGAGGTGCTGAATTAAAAAGGAGACAATTCTGAAACTGAGGACTGTTACATAACATTAAGTGAAGGTCACAATGTTCTCCCTTTTCATGGTCAGTGACACTTCCAACTAAAGATAATGATGTGAGCCTGTGAGAAACAGCAGCAATACTTTTTAATCCAAAGCAGTAATGTCAAAACAGCAGAGAAGAGGTGATGAGCTGTTAGAATAATTTGCTTCTGTCTTTGATGACCCAGTTTTAAGCGTTCTTGAAAAGAGCATCCCAAAACAGAGGCTCTTTCATCTTTGAATGAAGGACTGGGATAGCATATTCTCTCAACTAATGTTGATTTTGGTTACTGGTTTAAAGCTGGGAGTCAGAGGCATTGTTTTACCACCTTCTGCTTTATTAATAAGTAGATGCTGGCAGTATGTAAACTATTTGGGTATTATGCTGTTTAATGAGATGATAGTGGGTGTCAGTCTCTTTTCCCAAGTAACAAGTGATAGGACGAGAGGAAATGGCCTCAGGTTGCGCTAGGGGAGGTTTAGATTGGATATTAGGAAAAATTTCTTCACCAAAAAGGTTGTCAAGCATTGGAACAGGCTGCCCAGGGAAGTGGTGGAGTCACCATCCCTGGAGGTATTTAAAAGACATGTAGATGTGGCACTTTGGGACATGGTTTAGTGGGACTTGGCAGTGCTAGGTTTACGGTTGGACTTGATGATCTTAAAGGTTTTTTCCAACTTAAATGATTGTATGATTTTATGATTCTAACACAGGACAGAATGTCTTTGCTTCCTCCTTTCTTTTTGCCTAGGCTATTGACATAGAATAAGATAATAAGCTCAGATATTTTTCTGCTCAATTTCTCAAAAACCATTGAACAAATAATCTTAACCCCATTCTGCTAATTAGTACTAATTTCTGCTCTGAAATAGCAATAAGTTTAGATCTACAGCAAATAATGTTTTGCTTTTAAGGTTGATTGTTCTAGTTATATAAATTATATTAACATATTTAAAGCAATATTCTTGAAATCAGCCATAATTTAACTCTAATTGAAGCAAAATTCGAATTGCCCCCTTTTAAGTACATTGCCCATTGCCAAGAAATAAAACATACATTAATGGAGGCTTTATTTCAGCTTACTTTATTTGTAGTATAGGATGAAGAATAGATATGGTTTAAACATTGTAAGGGTAAATGTGTGAAAAAGTCATGCAGGGTTAGCTGATTTAGAGTAAAACCGGATATATTCAATGTATTATTAACATCATTGATATTTTAATTCAACAAGTGCTTAGTCAGGTGTGTATATAACTAAAGGTCTGTTATAAATCCAGAACAACAAATAACAGCAGGAAAAAAATCAGCAAGAAAAAAAGCAAACATAGCTTAAAATATCAATTAAAAGATAGCTAATCCATCAGCACACTCTCCTTACATCCCACTTGCCATTTATTTGCTGGTTAGCTAGATGAAAAACCCGTGCTAAATCCTTTTTTCCTGAGAGATGTAAAAGGTCATCAAAGCATAGTATACCACAGACAACAGTGACTGGAGTTTTGATACATATAATGCCACTCAGTGGATTTACAAATTTTAGAAACTTTGGATCATATCCAAGAAAGTTCTTATCCACAGAGAAAGCTTAGAAATATCTAAAAGCTGAAATCTAAATTCACCCAGCTAACTCTGAAACTGGAGGCAAATTAGTCACTGTCCTGGGTAATAAGCTTGATCTGAATATCCTTGCTTGAATTAGTCTGGACCCAGGACTATGCTCACACAGTCATACTGGTTTCAGGATTTGAATTATTATTTGAACATTATTTTCTGTGCCATGCACAATGCTATGTAAAGTGCCTTTGGAACTGCTTTGGATAACTACACAATACAGCATTGCAAGGTGTAGATATGCTGTAAGCAAGCAGACAAAGAAGAATGTCTAACTTTTGAAAGCATCCTTAATGACTTTCCAAATTAGATATTATAGTATTTTTTCTATTATTATGTCCATAGAGGTTTAATCATGTGCCCCTACATGACAGTAACCCTAAACGTATGTTCTTTTTTTACCTTTTGTTGTAAAGGATGAGGATTAAAATATTGAATATAGATAATAGTAGATGCATATCATATTAATAGTAATTACTCACCAAAAAAAATGGAAAAGAGAAAAGTTGAATAAAAAGGTTTATCACATTTATATTCAAACTTTTATGAGTTACCAAATTTATTTACAATTCATAGTATTTATCACATTGCTGACTTTGTACAAACTTTGCAAGAACAAAGTTGTCAGACTTGCTTAATCTGGGCTTGTCTTGACTTGCATGGAGCTTAGTTTTAGCTTTTTTAGCTGCAACAGCAGTGGTCTACTGACCAGGTAACTATTGACTAAATTGTTTTGCTTTCATGTTGCTTTGTAGGACTGTGTGACGTATGATTATTATACTATTTTTTATATTCTGTAACTAACTGGTAATAATATAGGCAGTGGAAGAATAAGTCTAACATAACACAAGGGAGAAAGGATAAACACTGGGAAATGTGTATCACAGTTTTAACTGCATTGTTATGGAGACTTTTCTTGTAATAGTATTTTGGTTTGGTTTGGTTTGGTTTGGTTTGTTGGTTTTTTTTCAATTGGTGCTAAAATTAGAATGTTAATATTTCATATAGACTAACAATATATTGTTGATTTTGCATATAAAGTGTATTTCTTGGGCCCACATAAACTGCAGAAATTGCAGTGCAATCAAGGCCTTAATTTAATGCAACAGAACATCTAAATCCTTGAACATGTCCATTCATACTCGTGTCTGCTGACCACTTCAATTAGTTCTTCACTTTCAATTCACTGTATCCATGATTTTCGTGGCCAATAGCTATCAGTTTGCTGGAGGTGCCTCAATACCCCTAGGCTTCAACACTCCTAGGCTGAAACCATGTCACCTAATACTACTATTAAGGATAACCCAGTTAAAGCCATGGGTGATGTTGAACCATGCACACATTTAGTGCTAAGAATATCTCTTTCACATCTTACTAATTGTGTACAATCATAATTTAAACACTCAGAAAAAGCAGCAGTTGGGCCTTCCAGTATGAACTCATACATATTTGACCAAAGAACTTAAACATTTCTCCTTTCTTATTAGAGAGTTTAAAAATATGAAGTACAAGTGGTTCAATATCCCATTTAGTACCTATATACAAAAAAAAAAAATGCTTAAATACTTTTAGAATTGTGAATTCTCAAACTCAAAATCTATGCAATGCCGAGGTAAATACTACATGCAATGCCTTAATTTCTGTTCTTCATAGGTATGAGTTATTGATCAATTTAGTTATTTTTCTCACATAGATTATCAACAAGGAAACATAAATAGTCTTTTCTCTTTTCTGTGAGTCCACCATTTGAGAGAAACAAACACTTTTTGACTTTTCTACTGATTTATTCAGTAGAAAGGAAATGCTGTTTATTGGCTTCCTAAATTTTGAAGATGAGGTGTAGAATATAGCTACTGTGTAGTAAGCTCCTGGCTTTGTAAACTGTTCATATGTATTCTACCTATACATTTTTTTGGGCACAGTTATTGTAGGAGTCAGGATGGCAAAGTAAAAATGAATTAAACCTGCGCATATTAAAAATGTTAGGTTGTTGTTTGTTTGGGTTTTTTAACAATTCTTCTTCTGTGCAGTTTTGTGAACTTCATTAATAATACCTTGCCATTTTAGATGAGAAGTTTGAAGCCTTAATTATTAATAGGGATAACATCTTGCTCAGATATGCTAAAAGCATTGATTGAATTAGGTGCATCTTCTTGCTTCTAGCTTACCATGCCACTCCTTGAGGCAGGACAAGCGAGTGTTTTATTCTTTTCCCTTTTCTCTTTGCCATACACCACACATAAAAGCTTACCAAAGAAGTAAAAGGAAAAGACTGCCAAATGTATGTCTCTACATACAAAGTCTGGAGGAGCAGCAGCAGAAAATTTAGATTTATGGAATATAAAAGTGGATTACAAGATAATGCAAACTGAATATCCTTGAATATTAAGGCATGCAAACAAATAACGAACAGACTATTAGTCATTAATAGTTTGTGAATCTGGTTAATTCAGTTTTCAGACATGAAATAGTGAGATTTTTTCTTGTTGATCAAATAAAAAGGGAAAGGCATAGAAACACATGTCAGAATTTTCCTAAGGTCTACTTTCAATATTTTATCTCTTTTACTACTTTACCAAAAGTGTGATTTACTTTGCTCACTACGGGGATATATATTTTTTATTTTAAATGCTCATTCTAGGTTTATGGAACCTATTTCAATAAAAAAAACTGGGTAGGAAATTGTAATGTTTTTTTCCGTTGGACACTTACTTTATAGAGCTTTATTTTGTTCTACTGTATTTTACAGGTACTTGATACCTAAAATATTTAGTATTTGTTTTTTTCCTTGCGTCATGCCAAAAGTACATTTTTGTGACCAAAAATTTGTGGAATATATTCTATTTTCACAAATATCTTTTTTCACTTGTTTCGTGTGCTTAAGGGATATATCTTATTGATCTATCTTCACATTTTTTTCTGATCATGAGAAGTTACTACTTTCACAGTGAAGTACTGCTAAAATCATGATAGCAGATGTAAAGTATGTTTGTTTGGAAATCAAAGACTTGAGTGTAGCTCATGAAAAAAAAATATCTGGGTTTGCTTAAAGCAACATACTTGCTTTCTGGTAACCATGGCAGCACAGTGAGAGTGGCAGAACTTGCCTTAAGACCTGGGGAAAATACTTCTGTAAGTAGGTCAGAACTGGACTGTTACTGCTGCCCATAAGTTTTGATTTCTTTTAAAAGTCTAGTCATAACTTGTTCAGCAAATACACTCAATAGGCTCAGAGACAAGTAGACTGAAAAACAGCTTCAGGCTTTTCAGTGGTGGGGCCTAGAAGCTAATTTTTGAACATGAATTATATTGTTGGTGGCTGTGACAGCCTGAAGAAACAAAAGCCATGCCATATTCATGCTCCGCGTAGGACATTTATTTGTTAGGCTTTGTATGCTACTTTAATGCTACCACCTGAATATAAAAGTCCTATGCACCATAAGACACTTCTTCCTTGCCTACCTGGCGGGAGGAAATGAGAATCGGAAAACAGCTTTTAAAGAGTTTTCAAAAACCAATGACCAAATAGACATTTTCTGTTCTTTCTGTTCCCATTTCCTGCTTCCATGGGTGTGTATATTTAAGTGTTCATAGGCTGAATAGCCTGAGTCTGTGCAGTTGCAGAAGGAGTTCTCATGTGGTACCTTAAAAGTTGTTTCCAGTACTGCGAAAAGCAAATGGTATTATGCCAGGGTTCAGTGTGGATGGCAATCAACCAGGGACCACCCTTTGTTACCCCTTCTGTGATTTTGGGTAAATCATATTGACACTCCTTTATTTTAGAAAACATCAAGTGGAAATTAGTGTTTTGGGTTTTTTTAAAAGATTCCAAAAGGGCTAATGCTCTAGGTTTTCAAATATGTGTATGCAGCTGTATTTTTGCATTCATAAAACTCTGAAATACTCAAATTACTTAAAACAACAAAACCAAACTTTAATTTTAAGATTCCACTTCTGATGTTTAGATTTGGGCAATTTTACCTGTGGTTCGACCTGTGAATTACCAATATAAATACGTGTTTGTATGATAACAAATAATACATTGATATTTGCCTAGGTGTCAGGACAAGCCACTGTAATAAAAATGATTACTTACTGACAGCAAGAATTTTTCAACCACTTCAGGTACCAATTTGATCTTGATAATAAATGCCTCCCTCTAACCAATGTTTGTTACGTTATGTGATAAAAAAACGGAGAGGAAAGAACATCTAAAGGGATTAGTGAACACTGACGGGAGGAGGGAATGGTTCCTTTAAGTACTTAATACTCAGAATGAGAACGTGTATAAATTTGTACATAAGTCAAAAACCCATCTAGCTAGAGTGTCTGCCAGGTTATTTTTTTTTTCTCTTTAAACATTGAAAAGGGGCTCTGGCTTGACCCTAGCTCATCTTAGGTGTGGATTTGTTCAGTTGGGAATATTATTACCCTAAATCTTTTTACAGAGAGAGAGAAATAGTTATCTCTAAAGAGCATTCGTAAGGTTGGCGGCACTTCCTAATAAGCCTCTCATTTAAACATCTAAAGTTAGATCCAGGCCAAAGGGGTTTGTGCAAGTTCACCTGATCATCTGTATGAAACAGAAGCAGAATCCTAGAGTAATCCCATTCCAGTTCTGGACTGTCACCTCCCTTTATAAATACCTTCTCTTAAATACCTTCTCCCCGAGGCACCACCACCTTGGCTGTGGGGCTCAGCCGTGCCCTGAGGAGGGTCGGCTGGAACCGGCTGTGTCCGGCACGGGGCAGCCCCGGCCTCTCCTCACAGAGGCCGCCCTGCAGCCCCCGCTGCCAATGACTGGGCATGTGAACCCAATACAATTCTTAACTCACAAAAAAAGAGAAACGAGACATTTTTTGTTTGTTTATTCATGCTGTGTTTCATTTTACATTTTACCCTGACTGCCATACATACTGATTTTACACGGTAAAAACTTAAATTTTTTCATTGTGTGCTGAGCTGGAGAATTTTTCCTTTGACTGGTATATCCTTAAGAGGAAAAATGCAAGCAGGTTAAAATTTTGGATTTCATGTTGAATGGAGAACTGTGGGCGGTCCTGTGCATTTTGAGGTGAAATACAGGACCTAGCCATTTTGCTGCAAGAAAGAGGCAGAGGACACTTCTTCCCCAGTGACCCTTGTAGACTTCTGGATATAATATGAACGCAGACTGGAAGTGATGTGAACTGCTGCTGTTCCACTCCTGCAGCTGCTCCTCTGCTGTTCACCCACCACGCCAGGGTTTCTAGGCATCAGAGCCCACGGGATATATGACAAAGGACAAACCTTCATTTTTCTGCAGGAATAAAAAACCAAAAAATACTACTTTTGGGAAAAGAGGAAGGCAACTCAGAAAGAGTATGGCAAACAGTTGTGGTTACTTCGTTCTCTTACTAGGTTAAAAAAACTTGTGAATTATTTTCTACTTTCACCTGTTGGCAGGGGCCCATAAAGACCATACAGAGCAATCATGGGGTGATCTGCTAAGTCTATTGTTTTTCCATTAAGCCGTCTGAATAATTTCAAAAGCATTAGCCACTTTGCTACTGGTGGCTACTGCCACTACTGCTGCCACTGCTGTAGCAATACCAGCCACAAATACTGCTGGCAGTCCTGGTCTCTGCCCATCTGCCCTGCTTTCCCCCTTCCCAGCTATGGGACAATGTAGAAAAAGACATAAATCCCAGTTACAGTGGGTCCTTCTATGCCAAAGACAATTATGATAGTGAATATTTCCAGCAGAATACAATTCATCTTTAGTACAATGTGAGTAAAGACATGCAGGACATAAAATCTGCCTCTCATTATTGACAATGCTTCTTGGATCCTTCTGATAACTAACTGCATTTCAGTTTAAAGGAGATGAAATGCATTGTCATAGAGATATGGAATGTTGCAGTGTGTTGCTTCGTATGGCTCAGTTCAATTAGTGCAGTGGTTATTTAGCTTGGCTGACATTTCTATATGCACAGATGTCAAATAACGTAGCCCTATGTCAAGTGTTTTTGTTTATTAGTGTGGGGGCCACTGTCCTACAAATCCTAACACAGTAATAAAATATGATTCCTACAATCGAAACCTAACTAGATCTTATTTGTTTCTTTTGTCAAAGCAATGGAATTGGCTTTTCACATCGGGACTCCACATTCGATTCATATTTCTATTTAACAGCTGGAGGCTGTCATGGGTGAAATGAGACTTGTCAGCCTCAGAAAGAGGAGCAAGTATTCATCTCTAAATTGATCTCAAAATGAAATTCTCATTTTTAAGAAACTCTGGGAGTGGCAACAAGATTACAGAGTATCTGTTTCAAGTTATCTAGGGAAAAGCGTAATGACTTTTGAATACATTTTCGTGCTAAGCTAGCTTCAAAAGGCTCATGCACAGTATTTGATCATTTCTGTCAATTAATTACCATGAGCTCCATTTTAAACAGATGTAAAGCTGAACTGCTCTGATATTAGCTAGAAATGGGACACTGATAAAATGTACCTTGGACTGGTTTAAAGAGACAAGGGAGATTCTTCCATCAGGTTGGAAGACTTTAGAGAATCTGACTAACACAGATTCTCAAGAAGGACTGTTCCAAATTTATCAAAAGTTAACTGAATTCCTGGTTGAATTACTAATACCATCATATTACATGTAAAGACAGAATATATGAATTGTTCCATAAAACAATGTATTTTACCTGTGATTAAAAAAACAACAACCACCCACCCAACAGAGCAGATCATCTGAACAGTATACCTTCACTCATGGGTGAAAACAGCTATATCTTTGAATTCATTTGGGAAACATGCTTTGATCAATAAGATCTCAGTTTTATGTAGTGATAGAGTCCTTCAACTCTCTAGGCATCTCTAAGGAAGGCAAGTGATTTTTTTAAAAGGTGATTAATGGTCAAAACCTCAAAAAGGAAGCCTTTGTTTTTCTTCTCCTTTTTTATCAGGGCCAAAAACGTTACTTATTCAAAGCTTGTCTCGGTTTACTTACACTGTGAGGACCGGACTATATTTGAGGAGCCAATATAACCTCTTTGCCCCTTTCTCTCAAGAATTAACAGGTTGACATGAATAAGTCGCTGACTCTGTGTAAGAAAGAGGGAAAGGAATTTTGAATTATCATTTGGCACTTCACCTGAATAAACAGGCCCGCCAGAATGATTGAGGTTACACATTCAAGAGAGAAGTGTGTATCTGACACATAGATGCCATAGAAAATTATGATAAATTACTTAGTGGTTTTTTTTATTATTATTGTCATTGTGAGAAGAGTAGGAGGGAACATGTTGCAGCTGACATCCACCCTGCTACTCTCAATGAAGGGGAGAAAAGAGCCAAGCTGAAGTAATGTTTTAAATGTTTATGCTGTATATTTTAAAGATATCCAGAGTCTGAGATATTGTATACAGCTGCACATTATTGTGTACAGAAGAAAAGCATTTATTTTGATGTTTTTTACTTAATTTCTCTATAACTTGAAGCTGAGCCTTTACAGAATTAGCAAAAATGTTGGAATGTATTTTTTTTGGAGAAAGTTCTGCTCTGAGATTGTTCACTTGTCTATGATACAGTGGTTTTCTCTTTTTGAATACTGTCCCTAATTACAGCAGTTATAGATAGACAATTTAGGGCATAAGACATTCTAGTTTTATTTCAAGTATGGTCTGAGCTACTCTGTGTAAAAAAATCAGGACAAATAATGTACTGCTGCTATTCTAGTTCTTGCACTTTGGTTTGAAAGGCAGAATTATGTCTTTTGAAGTAGTGTCATATAATATCCACTCTGCAGATTCATGGTATTTAAATGTCAATTTAGGTCATCTTAATAGCTACTGGACACTTTCAAGTGATGAATACAAACCATTATGTTGATTTTTTTCAACCAAGTCTGGAAAAAGTGTTAAATACGTACGTTTAAGTGAAAAAATGGTGCTGAGTTTTCTGCTATGGTCCGTCTTATACAAACTTTCATTTATTTCCTAATGCTTACACACAATGTCATAATCATTTTTGCTGAGTAAGAGCCTGAAAAGTGCATACAGGAATATAACTAGTATTAAAAAAAATGTAATAAATCCTATCTCTGGAGTTAGGCATTTTATACTAAGTTGTCAGAAAATGCTTCATTGTACTGAGAAGTTGCAATTCTGAAGTCCCTTCATGAATGGGACTCTCAAAAGGAAGTGGAGATCAGTACTCTCTCTTAATAGATGTGGGCAGATCAATAGAAGGAATAGTCACTCTTCTGAACAGATGTACTTTGCACAAAGAAATGCAAAAAAAAAAAGTGCTACCTGAATTTTAGGTGCTCACAGATGTAAATGACCGTGATCTACTTTTGGATTGAGCCTTGGTAAATGCTACTTTAAACATGAAGCCCCTTGTGGATTTAGAAGATAAAATGACCACTGGAGGAGCCATCTACTATGGTTATGTATTAAATATTAAATTAGGAGTTCTTGGGAACTGCAATTCTTAACCAGCTTCTGGTGTATCCACAGACAGATTGCTTATAAATTTAACTTAGAGAACTGCAATAATGCAAAGTTTTGTTGGAATATACGTGCTTTATTTTTTGGGAGCATTGGTATTCCTTACAATCATTGTAGCCAAACATTTGATATTTGTTCTAGCCGGCTAAATACAGTTCTTAGAATGTCAGCACTGCACTTCAATCACAAGCACTACCATGTGGTGTAGATTTAGCCCTAGAAGCTTAAATTATGTATATACATGTAATTATTTATTTTATAACTGAATAAAATGTGCCTTTTATTGAAAAAATGCCACTAAAGCTATTTAGCTGGAGTATTAAGGACAAAGGTCAGATCTTTAAAATTAACAGCTTTATTCTGTTAAATTTTGTGTCTTTGGAATGCCTCCTCTCTTTCTTTTTCACTTGAACCAGGAGATAAACAGGCATTAATAGATTCAGTGTTTTACTGACCCCTTTTATGCTTATAACATGATTATTATTTTGTTTGAGGCAGGTAGAGCAAACGACAGATCTTGTATTGGCTTCTCTCAGTTTCATCTGTAAACGTAATCAGTGGAAATATTGAAATGTTAGTGATCATGCTATTTAAGATATAGACTAGAATTCAGTTCTGCTGTCACAGTAAACGTTTGCCCTCATGTTACCTGTGTGTCACAGTGATCATACCTACTAAACCTGCTATATACCAACTTGCAGAACTTCTCTTCTTTTTTCTCCTGGTATCAGAACATTATTTCCCTCAGCAGGTACCTGAAAAGGAAAGCAATTCCTACTCCTTTATTCTTTCAATAATCTGAGTCATTGGCATTTTTCCCTTCTAATCTTGTTCATCAGAGCTGTTAGAAATATAGTATATTTGTAAGAACTGGAAAAAACACTGTCTCATCACCATTCAGGAATACTGAAACAAATAGTGGCTAAGAATAAAAAAAAAACAAACACCACACTGATTGAGAAGAAAAGCTATTTAACCATCTGTAAATCATAGTTTTGTTCACTTTCTCTTGGATGAATAGCAAAGTAAATCGTGGCCAGTATGCACTGTTTAGTAATTAAGAAAGTTACAAATATCATCCTCATATGTGCTTCTGGGTCTTCCAGTAAGCCAACAGATTCTCCAAAGAGAATAAAACAACAATAATACAAAAATTCAAAATCATCAACTATGAGTGGTTGGTTAGAGTGAATTAAAAAGAACAGGTGAGGTCAGCAGCCATAGAAGTGCTCTCCAGCTCTGAACTGGATTCTGAGCTTGCAATGTGCTTACTCTTGCTCTGTTGTTCAGTTTAGTTCAGTTGAGCCACCCATTAAGCACAATATAAAAATCTTCAACAAGCTGTGGTCTTTGCCAGTCTTGTCCGTGATAACTGCTTGTGCTGACCTTGATGCATGGGCTTTTTCCTTGAAATATCCTATCTCTTACAGGAGTACCCAGCCTCTGATGGCTTCCTATCCCTGGCCCAGTACCTTGCTCCTTGGTCTTACTCTTGCTTTGATTTAACATTTGGCAGTGTATGCAACATCATGGAGAATTAAGATACTCAGAGTGGGTCAGTACCCTGAGTGAGCTGCCTCACTCCAACTGTGCTCTGTATTCTCACTTTGTGTAACAGCATGACATATTCAGCTCTTCAGAAATGCTGAAAACAGTAATCAAGTCTCCTATTCCATGTAACAGAGGCAGTTCGATCCATTTGGGGACCATGTCTTGGAATCTTTCTTTCCAGGAAGACAAATACACTTTTCATTCCAGAACTGGTTTGAGGTAACAACACTTCTCCCCAAAACTTACTTAGAAGATCATTTAGTGAAGTACTAGAAGAATATCTAAAAGTATTCCTACAAGAATATTCACAAGTATTTGCAGAAGGATAGCTCAAGAGCAGGCTAGAGACTTTAGGGGAAAGTGTACAGCTGTCCTGTTTAAGCCAAAATAGAAATTTCAAGACCTCAAGACTGCTTATTTTATCTATGATTTCCTAACATTGTATTTGAAAACAGGTGCTCACTGCAGTACTTAAAACTCATGTCTTTCACTATCTGAGTGTCTTTGTCATGCTACACAACAGTACTCATTCTTATGGAATATTTTTTTTTTCTCTGACCCAAATAACTTCTTCTGCCACCCCCAAATGTTTTAATTTCAACAAGAGAGAAGGGGAGAGAACTAACAACACTGATGTACCTGTAGTTTTATGACCCGCGCATTATACAGAAAACCAAAGAAGTTAACTTGAATTATCTAAGCTAGACAAGGTATTTGAATGCTGGTTTTGTTTGTTTGTTTGTTTGCTTGTTTTTTGAGACTATTCTAACTACTAAGCTGCACCTCTGAAGAAAATCATAATCAACTGGTGTGTTTCTTATTTTGTGAGAAATTCAGTCGTCTTGGTGATACGTTGGAGGTATTCTGAGCTCATCTGTTTGCTCTAACTGTGAGAGAGAGAAAGACAGTACAATGCTTAGTCCTGTCAAGAGGACTGTTAAGAGATGTTGCTTCTTGGCAAATACAAAACTGCAGCTATGAAGTAAGGGAAACTTAAAGGCAGAAGGTGAAGATCCCTCACAATTTAAATGGTTCCAGCTTTAGAGAGCAGCTCAACAGGAAACTTCAGGAATAGTTCTGGTAACAAGCTTCCATGTTTTACCTAGGTTTCACTTAAGACGTGGTCCTAAATGCCTTGCTCAAAGTCACAAAAAAGTCAGAGGAAGGCCAGAGAACGGAATTTTTCTGTATCAGTTTACCTTATTTTCTATATAAACAGCTCCACCCTGGTAGACTATCCCATAGTTAGCAGTTATTTTCTAATTTTAAACTCTTTTTCAAAGTCAAAGACTATTTGATTAAATTCTACAAACTTTGGACAGTGGACCAATCTATATAAATTCAATGCAAAATCCTAAAGGTTATATGGAAAAATTAGATTATCAATGCAGTATGCCCATGGCTGTTTTGTTACCTCTTCAGATTTGTTACGCAATAAACATTTTACTCTGAAAAGCCAACCAAAAATTTAATATCAGTTACCAGACTAAAAAAGCAGGTAATGCATTGATTGACAAATGTGCATTAAAATGTTAATTAAGAAAATGAGAATTTTATTTAAACACAGTCATTTTAACCCTTATTGATATAAAAAATTAAACTTTATAGTCACCTTCAGGATTATTACAGAAGTGGCAGTGCTCAGTAAAATGCTCGATAGCTATTTTTAAAGGAAAAGAAAAAGACTGCCTTGTGAATCAATAAAATATGTTAAAGTGGCAGTATATTTACAAGTAAATAGCATTGTAGGGTGAGTTTATAACCTGACACTGGTGAAAAATGGAATTTTCCAAACTTCTAAGCCACTGAGACAAAACAACATGATGGGTTTATTTCTTTTGAAAAGAATGCTTCTGGATATCCCATAAAATTACTCTTTACTACTGTCTCTTCATCAGCTCTGTCATTTCAAAGTAAATTACTGAATTTCCTACATTTCTGAATGAAGTGGTACTGGAAAAAGCAACAACCCTGTTTACTCTGAACTATGTGTTTAAGCCTTACACATAGTTTATTGTGTGGTCTGCAAAGGACAAATGTATAATTGTAATTTCATTTTCATGTCAAGTTTTTGCTTTCCCTTCCTGTCATGTGGTATGAAAAATAAATGGTAATGTATTTATTTTTTAAAGATTTTTTTTTTTTATCATTTGCCTGTCAGATAAAATCCTGCACCCCCTATCATTACTGATATTTTTTCTGTTGACTTAATGGTTTTCCATTTCCTTGTGTTTGAGCATTATATAATAATAGAGAGTAAAATACTTTCTCATGACTGGAGAGAAATATTTTGCAGTCAAAGCTTGGTCTTTGCAATTGGTGAAAAAATATCATTACCTGCAGCAAGTCATGAAACTACGCTGGAATCCAAAGTACAGTGTGAAATCTAATGACTAATGAGCTTATAATATTTTTATATTAATGTCTTTAATGTTATAAGAACTTAACAGGTTTGATGACTGTGGGTGAGCACTAAATAGTTTTACTGTAAGTAAGCCACAAACACAGCACAATATAGTTGTTACACAGTGATGTGGGAGAGTTTCTTGTCTGTCTTCCCCTTATAACCTTGAGCAATATAAAGACATGAGGTAGATCATTATTTAAGTATCAGGATTAATGAAGGGACAATATTTTTAAATTGGTGTCTTCCATAAATCATAAATTAAAATGAAAAGACAAAAATGAGTTTGTACATTTTCAGGCATGGATAGCTTCAGTTCAGGCAAGTCTTAATGAGTGATAGATTTTGCAATCTTAAGGTATCTTACTATAGTTTATGGTGTAAATTCCTTAACTAAAAGCAAGTATAATGTAAACATACATTCCATCTGGTGGAACTGTATTGAATCATTGGTGAGTGAACTTCCATCACTGGAAAATTTCAGCTTTTTAGAGCCATCAGAGTTTTCTTGCACTTAAGTTAACAGTACTTGTTAGCAATAGGAGCTTGTTGTGTGTGGACCATCAGTTGAAGGAAATCAGACACATGCTTTCAGTATGGTTGGCCTGGTTTTTGCAAGCTCAGTTGTGTGTTCTTAGGGTCTGATGAATTCAACAGCTGTGAAAATCTGGTGTTTGCAATTATCAAAGGATTCTCCTTCTTCCATGATGCAGTTTTACCTTTAATGAGACAAACAGTATCTCAGGAGGTTTGCATAACTGCCTGTGCATTGTGGAAGACCTAGACTGGCCCCCTTCCCCCCACCCCCACCCCCCCAAGTCTATATGGTGAATGCATCTGATTCTGAACTGTAGCTTTTGTGTGACTTGTAGGAATTTCCCCATAGAAATGGGGGAAATAGAATATATTCCAGTTCCCAATATATACTATTTCATAGGGAGAATATATTTAAATTATAACTTACTGCTGAAACTAAAATTGATCCTTTCACTTCTACACTTTAGATAGTATTTTAATCAGGCTAAAATCCAAATGTTTAATTACACTAAAAAGGTAAATATTTGACAATTTCTCCCCACAGTTCCCAAATGTGGAATTTATTAGATATGTGAAAATATATTTAAATTGTTGTATTGATCTAGAGGTAAATATAAAGACAAATGTTGTTATGAGTGAGCAGGGTCTTCATGACTTCAAGAAAAGCTGGACTAATAAGCTCCCAGACTGACTGAAAGCTGTGCATCTGCTGAGCCTTAAGTTGCTTCATTATGCTGGAATAAATCTTATATTCAGCTGCTGAAAACAGAGATAGATGCAAAGGAGTGTTGGTCAAATTCCCTTGGGAAGCCAAAACAGAAAAAAACAAAGTGAGAAAAAAACTTTTTTTCCTTTTTGTTAACTACTGATTCACTCTCTAAGAATAGACAAAACTACTATCAGATTTATGTGAGGGCAATCTATTCTCAGGCCTTGTGATCACTAAGGAATAACAAGGATAAGTGGGACATACCAGCTATTTTGGTTATAGCAAGTATAAGACTACTGGTAGAAATCCCCAGCTACTGGAGAAAGGAATGCCATAGATACATTGGTAAACTACAGAGACCCTCTATTTTAACCAAGTATTGACAGCTGCAATCCAGTAGGATGATGATTTCCCAATGGGTGAAGGTGTAGATGTCATTCAAAAAAAGCTAAAAGAATTATCTTTAGCATGTGAAAATGATAGGATTTTTTATAGTTTCTGTTGCAGAAACGAATACTTTTTTTTTAATCTGACTTTTTAAAGCAAGAGGGATGGTTAAACTTTCCTTACAAATTTTCAAAGCTAAAACACTTTTATAGTGAGAAACATTGGAGAACTTCAGTTTTAAATGAAATCTAGTAGCTGTCTATGGCTTGCTGAACTAATAGAACAATACTTTGGAAGATTTGTTAATCATTTTGAAGAAACACAATGTCATCTGTAAGAGTGTTCTGAGCCCAGATTCACCTGGGCAGGTTTTGGATAATGGTTTTTCCTTGTATAACTGCCCAGAATGGCCTTATGCACTTATGTTACCTCGTGTCAACGTGACCATATTTTCCTGTTCAATAGTGTAGTCAATTCATAGGTAAATTAAGGAAAAAGGAGCTTGAGTTATCTTCTTGAAAGTGGTTACATTGTTGAACTGCAAAACTTTCATTACATGTCCTTCCTTGTATATCTTTTTCTTCTTTTCCGTCTTTCTGGGTTTCAGTAATCTGTCACTTCTTCGTTAGAATAAGTTTCATGCAGGTTTATTTCTGTTGTCTGTAACAGATCAGTGTTATTCTATTTCTGCTGAAGGAGTTACTTAAAGCCTATGATAGATCATATGGACCATTCAACTCATTTTGCTAACAGTAGTTTTCCTGTCTTCTAAAAGCCTGGATGAAATTGTATGGAAAAATATTATATAGCATCCTTTATATTTCTTTGTCCAGGTGAAATATATATTTTTTGTATTGGTATTTTGGTTGCAACTACTATTTCTACTCAAATCTGTATTTTCTATCACGTCTGAGATGTTATTTAATTATAAGGCAATATCTGTCACTAAGCATATACTTTCATATACCCATATAAGTAATGCCCTCGTATCTCATTATTAGAGTTCCAACTTAATACTTTTCATGTATGCCTTCTGCAAAAGAGATATCAGGAGAAAAAAAAAGGAGTTAGATCTGATTTATGTCCTCTAATTTGGTGAAGAGTTCAAGAGGCAAAACAAATTATCACTTTTTTTAATGTAGTGAAAATTGTGTAGGCCAAAATTATTAAAATAACTGTGACTTTTTATTAATATTTTAATGTAAAATCATAGAATCATAGAATCATAGAATCATTAAGGTTGGAAAAGACCTCTAAGATCATCAAGTCCAACCATCAACCCAACACCACCATGCTCACTAAACCATGTCCCGAAGCACCACATCCACACGTTTTTGAACGCCTCCAGTGATGGTAACTCCACCACTTCCCTGGGCAGCCTGTTCCAATGCTTGACAACCCTTTCCGTGAAGAACTTTTTCCTAATGTCCAGTCTAAACCTCCCCTGGTGCAACTTGAGGCCATTTCCTCTCGTCCTATCACTTGTTACTTGGGAGAAGAGACCACACCCGCCTCTCTACAGCCTCCTTTCAGGAAGTTGTAGAGAGCGATAAGGTCTCCCCTCAGCCTCCTCTTCTCCAGGCTAAACAACCCCAGCTCCCTCAGCCGCTCCTCATAAGGCTTGTTCTCCAGACCCTTCACCAGCTTCGTTATCCTTCTCTGAACACTCTCCAGCACCTTAATGTCCTTCTTGTAGTGAGGGGCCCAACTGTTCTGCCCTTTTCTGACCATGTCATAGTCTTTAAAATAAAATGTAATACAGATGATTTGGTGTATGCAAATACATTTATAAGCAAGTTTAATCATGACCCTATCTTGCTTCCCTATTACTTGCAGAAAGACACTATCTTGAAATGGCTAAAGCTTATGTGCTGCTAAGAAGTGCAACACATGAAAAGTCTCCTAATAAATGTCTTTGCAAACAGAAGACCTCCTGCTGTATATGCAGTTTGACCATTAAAATTATTCTCAAATTCAGCCTTTGATTTTGGTCTGGATTAGGCAAAAACTTTGAAAGCTTGAAATTATCCTCAGAATGGGGGTAACTGACACTTTAGAGCAAATGCAACAAAATTTATGGTGGAAAATTTAATTCAAATAATTCTGCCTGTGAATGTATTTGTGGATTGAAGCTTTTGTGTTCTAAAATCTTTCTTTTCATCCACTAATTCCAACTTTCTAAATTCAAAACAACCCCAGTATATTCAGTTCTTTTATACAATAATAATCTTTTATACCTATTCTCCATGTATTGCCATGTCAAGACATTAAGTATATGTCTTTTTTTTCTTTTCCAGCGACCACATTATTCATCGCTCTGTGAAACAAGTAATTTCTAGTACACTTGATAAAAAAATAATTGAAATGTTTTGGATTCACTTTTGAAGCATAATTATTTAATGACCAAAATTATGTCTAGAACTGTTAGATTTTTTTTTAATATGAATCAATCTTTTCAAAAATTAAAATGTAAATAAATGTAAATCTAAGGAGCTTAACGAATAATCAAGATGTGTCTCTAATACATTAATTAATGCATCCATTATCTTGTTTCATTGATACAGTGTCATTGCACATATGTGTGACTTCTTGACTGGAAAGAGGTTGATATTTACATATGTCAGCTTTTATTTGCATCATCACACAGAGATAAAGTACTCATTCATACTAAAGTCTTGTTCAGTTTACAAACTTGTCAGTCTGCTCTAGAAAAACTGCCATTTCTTATAATATCTTTCTATGGTGAATTTTAGGGTGTTTTCTCTAGCCTCCACATAGTATTTGACAAGGCCTTCTTGTAGGTGATTCTTTCAATTTTTGGTTTAATTTGAAAATTATTCAGAACAAATTATTGAAGGAATGAGTGTTCCTGGGTTTATGTATTTTATTTATTTATTTATTTTAAATCCAGAACCTTTCTAAAGGTTGCTGATATCACTAGGAGAATGAGTAAATGGCCAGACAGACTGCCAAAACCTGTTAAGTTTAAAATTGCAGGTGTTGCAGCCTGAAGCATGAATGCCAAATATTTGTTACTAACCTAATGGCTACTGAAGAAAGATATGAAGTATAATGCATCTATACATAATAATTTTTTGCTTCAAAGTGCAGCCCTTCAAAGCATTTCATCACATGCTTTACATGAGCATGAGTAGATCATTAATGTATATTAAGATTCCAAATGCATCTAAAGTAGGGCAGCTTGCCTGGAGTAGAACCTATATTATAACAAGGGAGATCTCATGTTGCTCGTCTTGCTGCATGAAACATATGTTGCACCATCCCTTCCTCCTGCCTAACATTGCTCCTTGAATAAAATTAAACACTTCCCAAATGCTGAGCTAAATTAGGATGTCAATGTATCTGCTAATTGTTTATTATTATGATTACAACTTTTAAAAGTCTGGTTTCTGTTTACAGTTACTGCCAGTCTTTCTTCTGTACTATTGTGTTAGAATCAAGGCGTGTGAAACATCTTACAGGAGTTATATTCTTACTATGTTATATACCAAGTAAAACAATAAAGAAGACCTCCAAAACTGTAGAAACTCCAGTCTGCATGATCCCAACTGAGAAAATGGAAGAAATCTTGTTAGGTCATTCTCAGTCAGTAAAGAAAGAATAGATTTTTTTATCAAATAGAAATTTAAATCACCAGTTGTAACCACAGAGGTTGTATATAGTCTGAAAAGCTGTCTATCACATTAATGAGCTCACAGCTTCTTTTCAACTATTTCAACAGAAAGGTCTGAGAATACGTAAATTTTGCAGTATATAATAGCATGGCATGTTGAGAAGTTTCAGAGTTAAGCTGCATCCACTGACAATGCTCTGTCTCTATACTAAAGGCATGTCTGATGGTTGAAGTATCTTTGATGTTCTCAAACCCTCTGTTAAAATAAGAGAAAAGCAGAGTTCTGTTAGACTCTACAGTAACTAATATTAAAAAAAAAAAAAAAACAAAAAAAACCCAACCAAATCTGACTAGAATCTTTCCTCACTGTTCTCCCTACCCTGTGACTTCAAATGCTTTTTCTGATGTTAGTCTCATGGAACACAAACCGGTTTCTTATGGTTCCTTGAAGAACTGTATGCAACTGGAATACAGTGTGAAGAATTATCTATGTAAAGTAATACCTTACTTTGATATTTGCCTGGATTATATACTCTTAAACTTCTTTTTAAAACAGAGAGGGTATACTGAGAATGTACTAAGAGTATATTGAGAGAGGCTGGTATTATTTAGGCTGGTCCTAAATTTATTTGTCATAAATACAGGTTTATAAATGTTTAGTTTATATTCACAATACAAAGGAACATTGTTAGTGCTTTAATAATTTAATAATAATGCTACTAATTAGTGCATAGCTGTGCCAAAGTTCTGCATAAGTGATACTTATTCCTAAGTTTTGCAAGGTTTAAATAGGAAAATTACCTTCCATTTTCCTTAATGCCGTCATTGTTTTGAAATGTTAAAATTCTAAAATTAAAATTGAGATGATAGTTAAAATACAGATAGTCTGTGAATGAGCTTTGAAAGTAACAAGAAGCAACTTAAGTTTGATATGATAAAGAAGGAAAAATTAGAAGAAAGTTACAAAAAGCATGAAACACTTCATAACATCCTAGGTAAATGAAACTTCATACAGTATCATTTTGAAAGAGTACAAACAGGTAAGATATGAGTCTTTCAAGGGCTTACTAAAGACTTTTTCTTTAAAGGTGAAACAGTGAAAGATTGGGCATGTAACTGGATGAATAGAAGATGACATGTCTAAAAGATGCTTTCAGAAAGAGGCTGCAAAGTTTAAACATATTCTGGAACGGAGATACTCAAATCAAAGATGATACTTTCTCCTCCCACATGTTATGAATCTCAGTGGCACTGGATAATACTTCATAGCTGTGGATAAAGGGGAAATCTGACAGGATTGAAAAAGAGGAAGATAAAGGTCTCTGACAGGGATTCGCTTGGGCATCTTTTCATCTATTTTCAGTCTGAATGCTAACAAATGTTAGAACTAAAAAAAAGACTTAAAATCTAATTTTTAGGTAAATCTCAAAATACTGGCATATAAAGGTTTTAAGTATATTAACATTTAAAATTATATACATATATTTATAAATGCACTGAAGTCCCTGGTGTCTCTGAACCACTAAAAATAATAAATGGTTTCACTAATTTGAGAAGTTTGTTCCTTTTTTCCCATCTGGAAAGATAAAATCAGACAGACTTGTTTTACAGGGAATTGAATTTATTTTGTTATGACAGCATGTCATGCAACCACCATCTGTTAAAAAAACATTTGACAGTTCATTGGGGAAAGTGAAAGCTAAAACCTGGGCCATGTTTAACAAGGCCTGTAGACATCCAGGAAGATGTGCCAGTTCCAGACATATGATACCTGCTCTGTTTCAAGAGACAGTATTTCTCTGGGTAAACGATAGCCTGAATCACCTTTCCCTGATATTGGTGTTTGAACGTGTTGACAGAGGAAGGTAGTGGCTGAGAAGAAAATTTTACAAAGGTCATCATCCATCTGGGGAAATCACTTTGTTCTGTGCTATGAGTAAGATCTCAGTCAACATTTACTTGTGTCCCAAACAAAATACTTATGCATTTTGTATGTAGGTCTGTAGAAGGAGGTAGCTTCACTGCAATGCGTTTGTACTTGAAACATGATAGCAAAGGCAGTGTTCTCCACCTTGTATTACAGTTGTTACCATAAGGTTCAAGTTTAGTAAACTCGATAGGTCAAATAACCATATCAGACATATCTCTTATTTTCTTGTTTTGGTGATTCAGTAGTCAAAATTGAACTTCACTTCCACTAACATAGCTACACTTCTGTGCTAAAAGTAGTAAATATTTGATTTTTTTTTCTGAAAAAATGGAAGAAATATTAGTAGGAAAATTATTTATTTTAAGGAACATCAGTGTACAAGCAGGCTGCTTTTCTAGCAAGATCAGTTTCTGACAATAACAGCATTTCAATACTGACACTTCCCAAGAAATTACAAAATTAAATTCTCAGCATAAAATGCATGTTTACTAGCTAGTATAAACTTGTTCTGAAAGCCTTTATTCACACACACAAAAATCTTTATCAGTCTAAGTAATATTAGTGAAATTAGCAGGATTGGGCTCCTGGTCTGGAGTGTTTTCAGGATGGTGAATTCCAGATGCTATAATTTTGTGCAGCTGAACTGGATTTTATTCATGCTTGGGTTTTTTTATTTATCAAGGAATACATTTTTAAGTAAAACAGATTTTCAGTTGTGTTTCCAAAACATTTCTGAGATTATCATAATATTTCTTCACCTCATTTAAAGAAAGATTTCTGGGACAAACAGGATACAATACAATAAGTAGTGTTAAAAAGATATGGAGAAAGAGATAATTCCTTCCCTTTCCTATATTTTTAAAACATTCTTGTGGCATCCATCTTGCCTACATCCACCTGTAGGCATCCATCTTCCTGGATGCCTACAGGCTAAAATAAAAAAAGAATGTAGACAAATGTTGAAATATACTGTAATGGTTGCAGTTTCTTTACTTTAGGAAGAATCTATGCTCAGGTCAAGCATTTAGAAATGCTTTGTTTTAGTTGTATTTTTGTAGTGCTATAATGCAGTTTTTAATTTCTTAAAATTTTCTCTTGTAAAATTTTGGATTTCTATATAAATTATATATCCCTGATGCTTCCAGAACAGACATAAAGATTTATAGGTCTTACCATCTGATTGTATGTATCCTGCTTGTCCACTCTTTTTTGCCACTGTATTCGATTTGAAAGCATATCACTATGTGGAAAAAACAACCACTTTTTACATCTAACCTCTCATCACTTTTCAGCTGTAATGTTGTCATCTGTAATCCACTCAGGCTTGTGTAATTTATTTTGTGCAGCTAAAATATTCCAACTAACTTTTTTTTCATTCAGCAAGAACATTCATCCCTCTCCTTAAGGTTTCCCAAAAATCTTCTAAGATTAAAAATATGATCCACAAATTTCTCCTAGCTATATTCTTCTGTGGAGGAAACAAAAAGACATGAGGAGTGTAACTGTGCATGGACACACATGCGCGTATGTGCAGGATAGAAAGCACGTGTATTCAGGTTTTCTGTATATTCACGGTGGTGTGCTCTCTTACTTTATGTCTTTTCTTCATGATTATTTACTTTGAATTCCTCATGCGCCTTAAATACCTTATTACAGATGAAGAAGAAAAAAGTGAAAATTGAATGTTCCAATTGTTTTGAGTTTTGAAAGGACTATAAGTTTATATATTTATATACCGAGTGTTATTTAAGTATCTGACAGACTGGAGGAAGAAACAATGGAGGACAAAAGGAATGGAACAGTATAGGATACCTTCTCTTTCTATTCCTACCTGAAAACACAAAGTAGAGATTTTGAGCCTCATTTGCATGAGCACATTTTCAGCTGGTTACAAATGCATTGCTCTGTGGGGTTTTCTATATATTTTTCAGATGAGATTTATCTTCATAAAAATATCTGTATTACAGTTGGGTTCTTGGCTTTTGTCTATTTCAAGTCCTATTATGGACAGAAGTTTAAATGGTATTTTATTTTCTTATATTATCTTATTCTTAAAATAGTGTGTTGTGAATATTTCAGAAGGTGACTTCACGAAATGTTGTTTTCCCTGTCTTAGAAAAGCTGTGGATCCTAGTATATCCATAAAAAGATGACTGACCATGGGAAATCAATCATTTATTTTCCCACAGAAGCAAAACATGTTTTTTTATCATAACCAAAGAAAATAAACAATATACCCAAGAAATCAATTGTATATGGCTTGGTTTTGGTCATAATTTATACTGTTTCGAGAAAATATTATGAATATGCATATGGTTAAATTCAGGCCATGGAAGTTAATGTATGGGAAAAGTGAAGAGTCATCTTTACAGCTGCGTGTCTAAATTTTTTTTTCCTTTACTTTGCAGTGACCCAGGGTGGGGATGCAATTGCATCTGATACATGTCCTGATCCTGGAATTCCTGAAAATGGGAAAAGGGTGGGCTCTGACTTCAGGTAGGCACATTTAGTTTTCTATATGACCAAGAGGAAGGTATTTCGTGTTACATGTATACAGAGCATGCAACTACAGATATGTATTGTTTCCCTAGTTTTAAATGTGTTGAGTCTTTGTCAAAATAGCTCCAGTCCATTGCATATCTTGAATTGGTTTTGTTTGTTTCTTTTTTAAATAAATGCATTTTAAATAGAAATTTTAGAACTTAAAACCTTGTCTGTGTAGGAAAGGCAGAACTCTCTGGACAGCATAGAAGAAGCAGCAGAATTGTCTGTTTTCCCACGGTATAAAAGTTGTTAAAAATCTTGGGAGACATGACAAATTCAGTATCTGAGTCTGTGATGAATGCCATCTCCTTGCTGTTTTTTGTTTTCAGCTTTTGTTATATTCATTAAAAAAAGAAGACAAGGTCAAATGGACCTCTATGGAGAAAGGAGGAAGGTTGCTCTTTCCCTATTGGGGAAAAAAAGCAGAGACTTCAAGGTGTGGCAGAGAAGAGGGTCAAAGGAAGGAGATGGGAGCCTCCAGCTCATGCAGAGATTTATAAATTGCTCAGCAGGGAATGGACAGCCAGAACTAAGAGTAAATGGAAAGGAAAACTTCATAGGAAATGGAAGGAATTGTGCAAAGTTCTCTGCAACTCCAGAAAGCAAGTTAATCAAACCTGGCTCCTGAATCAAGGCTAGGGCATAACTGATGGGAAAAATAATTTAAAAATCTATCCTATTTCTTACTGACCTACTCTTTTTGGATTTTTCTCTATTTACCCTCAAAGGAGTTTGAGAACTCATAAACAACTCCAATGTGAAGAGAATCAGTTATATGCAAAGTCGTGATTTCATTAGCAACTGGGCAGCAGTTAAATGTGTTTTAAAAAATAATGAAGTGAAATAAGCTTTTCAATAAATAGGCTAGAGCTGTCCAGAAGATGGCTGCTATTATCCTGTTCTATATATTCTAATTCAACTTGGCAAGTACAGCTGCTGCAAGCAAAATCATACGATACAAAAATATAGTATGCACTTGCTGTCCAAAGGTCTGCTGTTTTAGGGAAAACAAATGTAATTTTTATCTAGGTCTTTATTAACGCTTGATGTATTGAGGAGAGAAACATCAGTTGGTAGAAGACTAGGTAAAAATGGGATACTAAAATATAACTCTTTCTCAATATGTATTAAAGTGTCTGTGTGTATTCATCCGAGGGATACCAGTATATTTCCACTGTTACTTTGGAGAGTATTTTACTATTTGTGCAGGTATGCCTCAGTTTCCCTCTTCCGCTTGAGTCTCTCCTCATAGCCATAAAGGGTGCAGAGCCTTTTCTTCTTCTGAATCCCGTCAAATCAAATACTTAGTTGAAAGAATTAAGGGCAGCATCTAAGATCACTCTGTTACTAGTGGAGAGAGAAAAGCATCTCTGGAAAGAGTTAACCCCATAGCGTAAATGTTTAATGGAAAATAGCATGAATTCACACCTGAACGGGCCTTTCTCACTCCATTAACTATAGATACTAGAGCAAGTTCAGCAGATCGGGATGGTGAGGGAGCCTGAGCACAGACATATTAAGAAGAGGCTGAGAGTTCTGGGTTTGCTCAGCCTAAAGAAAATCTGAAAGGAGCTTGTTGCTGTCTACAGCTACTAAACAGGAAAGTGTAGAGAAGAGAAAGCCAGACTCTTCTCAGAGGTGGACAGTGACAGGACTAGAGGCAATGGACATAAGTTGGAACATGGTAAATTACTACTAGATTCAGGATCAAAACAAAAAAATATGTTTTTACTATAAGGATGGTCAAACCCTGGAGCAAGTTTCCCAGAGAGTCTGTGGAATATCCATCCAGGGAGGCATTCAAAGCTCACCTGAACAAGGCCCTGAGCCCTCTGTTCCAACTGGACTTGTTTGGAGTGGGGCATTGGACTAGACGACATCATCATCCAATCTAATTTTTTCTGTGAATCTATGAATCTTGTACAGATTTTATGTGTTCATGATACATTGTGGGCCGAGCAGACTCATCTAGTTATGGTCCAAGTCAGTGGCATATGAACAATTGTTAAGAAACAACAGCACATGCAGTTTGACTAGCAGGTCTAAGAGCACTGCTAAGATGGAAGAGGGTAAGAGAGAGTATTACTTTTTTTCCCCTCTAGACTGTAGTCTGTAATTTGAAAGAGAAAGGGATCTAAAATAATTTTGGTGAAACAGGTCCAAAGATCCAAACGTGTGAGTCCCAACATGGGAGAGCCCAACAGTAAAATTCCCAGCAGTGCATGAAAATATCAAGAAGAGGGAAAACCCAAAAGAACCTTAAAACTTAAAGTATATTTTAAGATATCTGAGGGAATCTAATGTCAAGGAACCTTGCAAAACATACATAGCTATATGTTGAACACGGTCTCTTATGAATGAATGTGGGTTTAGGGTATCTTACATACCTGGAGCTTACTTATGAGCAATGCTTACTTAATTGACAGAGCAAGGCTATTCCCGTCCCTTTACCCCATTCAGCCTCTGATACTATTTTAATTTCCCTAATGTATCTTACCATTCATGGGGATAAATGAATGCATAAGGTGTTCAAAAATAACACAAACAACATCATATAAAGTATGATAAATAAAACACCTTAATATACTTTGATCACTTATTATTTTTGTGCATGTTTTGGGCCTCTGAATATTATTTGAGAAACAATAAAATTTTCTTTTCCTCCAAAACCTTACTTGTTATCTGAAAACTGATTATGCAACATCAACTGTTTTTCATGTACTGTAAAATTCTTTTTTTATATTTATTTAAAACATAGCTATCTGAAAGTTTAGCTGTCTATATCTAGCTTGACATTTCAATAGAGAATTTGGCTGGAATTTAGTTTTTCTTTTTCTGAAATGACAGATCAAGCTCCTCCATAAGGAAAGGGAAAATAATATTTACTGTTGCTTGCATTTCTCCAATGTAGTGAAAATACTGTGGAGAGTAAAAGAAAGGCAATGTTTTTTCTTTCCTAAGAGGCAAATATAGACACCAGAAGTAGCTATTATTCTTGTCAGGAGAATGACAACTGTGGATATTAATCTGAACTAAAACTTGTGAAAATGCACATTATTCAAAATCTTCTCCAATCTACTGAAAGACATGTTATGAGTGGGATTGATGGAAAGGCAGAGGATTTATGTTCAAGACAGCCTACGACCCAACTGATTCAGTGATGACAAGTTCTTTGAAAAGGGTTTCATCATTTTCAGCATAATAATGGCATTCATTCTAATATCGTAAAGCAAACAAAAAGGTATTGAAATCTTAACCTTTTCATTCTGTCCTCCTGCCACACTTCTCCTGTGTTCAGTTCAGGAAGAGGGGAAGTGATTTTCAGTGATCTCAAAACAATCCAGTGGATATTTGGATTCATTTTGAGCGAGAAATGGCAACTCAGACTTTGCTAGATGAATGAGAACATGATCAATACAATTTTGGGGTCAATATCACATTTTATTTTTATGTGATATCTCAAAACAGTAGATTGTTTAAACAAAATCTGAAATGGATATAAACAATAACACTTCAGCTCTCCTTAAATATTATATGGTATGTGTGGTACTGTGAAAATACAATAATTTTCCAAAATTCCACTGACATTTGTAACAAAAATAGCTTTCAAATTTTCAAAACAGCTTTTTAAAATTAAATAAACTTTCTTATGCTTAATATTTCTTAGAGATTTTTTTCTTTTTAAAAAATGGTTTATTTCAGTCAAATTCTAGCCTTCTTTATAAAAGCACAAATTTTGCTTTGATAAGTTCAAATTTAAAATAGAAAAAGAAAAAAGAGGAAACTGATTTCTTTCCCCTGTTGAAAGTTTACATAGAGAATTAACAAAACAAAACAAAACATTTCCAGTGCCCACAGATTTCCTCAGTGACTAGAGAAGTAAAAATGTGGAAAAAAGAAATTAAAAACATTCATTGTTAAAAAGTGGAAATTAAGTGAAGTAACAATTTCCTTTGAAATCACAGATCAAATTAGTTAAATATAGCTTTAAAAAGGTGCCCCCCTTTTTAATGGAAAAAGGTCAAGCAGAATCAATGGACAGACTCAGCAATTTGGACATCGCTTAGAGGATAAAGACTTTTATTGTAGACTGGTGGCCTAGGTGCATCCCCTCCCCTAAGATGCTTATTTAGATAGATCTGATTGTCTGGACATAGAAAATACTCTAGTGACTCAGCTCACCTAAGATTTCTCAGTATCCACTGTTCTCTTAAACATCTGAAGTGATATGGTTTGATTCAGATATCTGCAATGTATGTATTATATAACAACTACATATAGATATATACACATATTTCATTATTAACCAGTTAGTTACAGAAACTTTTCATTTCTTTCCCATATATTATAGTGTGACAGTCTCTACCTCCATTCAGCAGTATTTAGAAATTTTCAATACCTTTCTTGTTTTTTTTGTAAGCCTTGACAGAATTAAAATTACATTAAAACTATTTTCTTGAAAGTATCTGTTGTCAGATTCATGGCATAAACCTGATTTCTCACAATAGGTGCCTTGAAAAGGATGGATCTTAACTGATATTAAAGGAGGCTTAGCTTATAGTGTAGCCACACATAAACTGCGTCCAGAACTATCTCAGTCATTCTAGTAAAACCTATGACTGCTCTTCTGTAGCCTACCTGAAGTTTAATTAGAATTCTTGAAATTACTTTCAAAAGATTGTACTTGTCAATGCCTAGAGCTGGCATTCAGGTTTCTCTCCACCTCAAATTCTAACACTCACGAGCTTTTGAGTACTTCATGTTCCTACCTTGCTCTTTAATTTCTAATTTTTGCTAGATTTTTTGTTTGTTTTTAATATGTTGTAGTCAGCATATTTATTTTGTGTCACTTAGTTTGTGATCAAAATTTTAAAAGATTATATCCGCTGTGTAAAATATATGAAGTTCACATTTTTAGTCCTTAGATACAAGCTATTTCCAGAGCTTTGGAAAAAAATACAAGATACAGTAGAGAATAATAGTGAAACAAATTGAATCATCATAAGTGTATAGATTAAATTAGTGTGTAACATTTTATGTATCCATTAATAATAAATAATTTTTCTTAGTATTGCTGTAATAATGAAAACCCAGTCTAAACATTAAATCCTTTACTTACTGCATCAGACATCAGAATATTTCCACTCCTGTTTGTTTTCTCTTCTTTCGTTCTTAGCGGGGGGGGGGATAATCAGGTGTGTTAAAGTATAAATTGCAATTGCAGGCATCCAATAATTTATATATTTAATTTCACTCTATTTTTTTGTATGTGCACAGTTTCAAAATTCTCCTTACATATCTTGATAGTAGCAAACTTCAGGGAAATGTTGAAGCTTCCATGTTGGCTCACATATCATTACACGTTTGGGAAAGTCCTTATCCAACATGATTTTTAAATACTTCAATTCTCAATTTACATTTATCACATCTAGGTAATTTGTTGTTTTTTCCTGTTTCCACAGAACAAATTTTCAGAGCTCATAATTTTAGAAAATAAGAGAAAATACTTTTTAAAAATAGGTGTTTAGAGCATTAAAATGTCAGATTAATTAATCCTAATATTTTCTTTACCAGTAAGAGAAACTAATTGTTTATGAATTTGAGGTATATATTTGGAATCATGCTTGGTCTATTTTTCTGGAGGGTTTTAGGAATGTTCTGAAGGATAGTAGATTATGACAAACATAAAATAAATACAATTTTAGAAAATTATATTACTCTTCAAGGATTTAATGCATTTCCCATGAACTACTGAAGGAAAGGGCCAATATTTTCCCTACCCTTCTGATTTTTTCACATTTAACAGCTCAAGTGTTAAGTAGTTTTTAAAGCTTTCCTAGATTTAGAACATCACATTCAAATTTTAAAATTAAAAAAAGAAAAAGAAAAAGGATCTTATTAAAGTTCTGTGAAAGAACTATGGAAGTACATCACAATAATGATAAACAATATAGTTTGTCTTTGTGAAATCCTCTAATAAACTAACAGAATACTTGTTCTTGAAGGGAATGAGCTGGACATTAGTGAATGAGATTATATTTGCTATTCTCCACAGCACGATTTTAACCACTGAGCTTTCTGACTGCCATGCAGCAATCCCCTGTTGTTTAGGACTCCATGACTTAGACCAAACTGAGAAATTTGCTTCACCAAGATCGCTTAGTTCACAACATGGGATTATCAGATACGGATTCAAAAGTGCAAGAAAGCTAACAACAAAACTGGTTGATTATGATGGGGAACAAAGAATGTCACAAATAATAAATGGAAGCAGAAATGTAAATATTGTTTAGGAAAGCTCTCTTTGAGATGCACAGTAACTATATACAGTTTTTAAATTCTCCATAAATATTGATCAGCATTGTTCAGAAATAAATTATTTATTAAATAAAAAAAAAAAGTTATAAATCATTCCAAAGAGACACATTTCAAACTTACAAATGTAACAGTCATATTTCAGTCCTAATAAAAATTATCATTTAGCATAATTTTTAACAGGAAATTTCAACAAGGTCAGGAATATTTAATAAACGATTACAGTTTACTGAAATTAATATTTCCTGGTTGTACATGTTGACAAATTACCATATCTAACTGCTTATTCTCTTATTTAAGAGAATATGGAGAGGTTGAAACTATTCATGAAGTAAATTTTGCTGCCTGAAAGAACCGTGATTATGTATTTTCTTAAAAAATATATCTCTCTATGCATTCATCGAAGTCATAGTTTAAAGGATGAAACTTAGTATCACAATTGCTTTATATTCCTGGCCTTACTTCTTTAAAAGGTGGACAAACTAAATAGTAGACCTGTTCCCTACAGTAGAAGTTGTTTTTTATGAATATAGTAATGATGGAGTAGAATTTCCCACCTTAATTTCTTCATTTGGACCTAGAAATATTGTCATTTGGTGACATTTACATTTATTTGGCAGGGTGTGATATTTAAAATGTATTTTAATCTTTCATTCTTTCTTCCATTTTTCTCCTAGGGTGGGTGCAAGTGTACAGTTTTCCTGTGAAGATAATTATGTGCTGCAAGGTTCTAAGAGCATCACTTGTCAGAGGGTGACAGATACACTGGCTGCCTGGAGTGATCACAGGCCAATTTGCAGAGGTAGGTGCTATTGTTTGGAATTTTTCCTGAAGTTTGGAAGGGTAATTTATAATTTCTGTTTAGAAATGCAATGAAATGATGTTCAAAAGAAAGCAAAACCACATATATGTATATATATGTATATAGTTTATATATCATATATATATGTGTGCATGTGTGTGTGCATATATATATGATTATATATATCCAAAGATCTTTCTGTAGCTTGAAGCATACAAGCAAAGATGCAGAAACAGTATCAATTTAGGGAGCTAATTTCCTTTTAATAGTTCACTTAATCTTCCTTCTGTCATGTTAAACATATCTTAACTAGAACTCATTAGTTAGGTTTAGGTCAAACTTTTCTAATTAAATTCCTAAATAGGAGCTCCTCACAATCATATTGTGTTCCTATCCATCCCAGATATTTACATAGTCCTCATTTTTTGTAAATTCCCTTCTCTCTCATTTATTTTGCTCAACCTTACAAATGATCTAACCTTCTGACTTATTTTCTAGATGTTTTCTTATTATGGTCTGAACCAATGAATAAGTTCCTCCCCCTGCTTTTAAGGAGGAGGGGAGGAGGTGGGTTTTTGTTTGTTTGTATGTTTTTCCATTGCAATCTACTGCCTGTAATAAAACCACAGAAAAATATGTAAATGCTGTCAAAGTACTGCAGAACTGACGTATATACATAGGAAAAATAAGGAGTATACATCTATGTATAGAACTTTTCCTTTTTCTTGGCAGAAAAATTAATTTGGGTTGCATATTTGGATTGTACATGTTAATGAAAGTCTTAACCCTAGAAATGTGCTTGCCTTATGTCATCCTAGAACCAGATAACCTAGGCAGGACAGGCACTGGAAAACAAGAAAAACCATCACCATTAGTTACAAAACAAACAAACAAAAAAAAGAAATCGTACAATTTGTTTTATATACTTTATTTGTCATTTTGAAGTAGATCAAAGAGATACTTCTTGTACTCACAAAAATCTTATGCTGAATGCCAGTTACCAGGGCATCAAATGGTAGAGAGACTGTGGAGGGAAGGATTTGCAATACCTGGACCTAAACTTTTGCTTGTTCAAGAATGAGCTAAAGCATAATCTCACTTATATAAAACTTATATACTTATAAAAAAAGGTTTCATTACCTAATTATTTCATAATACCAAAAGAAAAATATTTTTCTCCTATTGTCAGAATAGATTTTTCAACTTGTATAATTACATATGTGATATACTTGTAAATTATGCTTTCTTCATTAAAGAATGTAAACAGTTGTGGTGGGTTGAACCCAGCCATTAGCTAAACACCCACCCAGCCACTTGCTCACTTGTCCTCCACTGGGATGGGGGACAGAACTAGCAGAGCAAAAGCTGAAAACTTGTGGGTGGGCATCAAGACAGTTTAATAAATTAAGAAAAGCTGTGCATGCAGCCAAAGCAAAATAGGGATTTTATTCACTATTTCCAATTAGTGGGCAGATGTTTAGCCATTTCCTGGAAAGCAGGACCTCGGCACAAGTGATGGTTACTAGGGTAGACAAACCTGTAACCATGAATGTGACCACTTCTTCCTCCTTTCCCTGAGCTTTTATCACTGACCATGTTGTCATATGGTATGGGATATCCCTTTGGTGAATTGGGCTCAGCTGTCCCAGCTGTGTCCCCTCCCAACTTCTTGCCCACCCCCAGCCTATTCGCTGGTGGGGCAGTGTGAGAAACAGAGAAGGTCTTGTTGTTGTGCAAGCACTGCTCAGCAATAGCCAAAACACTGGTGTGTTATCAGCACTATTCTAGTTACAAACCTAAACCACAGCACCATACCAGCTGCTGTGAAGAAAGTTAGCTCCATTCCAGTCAGACCTAATAAAAAAGTCTATAAAGGCAGCTCTTGGATAAATTATTACAAGCTGTATGTAACATGGGTAATATTACATAGGCACATCCATGTAAAGACTGGACAATCTAAAACATAGTAAAAAAGAAATAAATAAAAATCATACCGCCTACTCTTTCCAGAGCAGCAAAGCAACTGTGATTCATAAGTGTCTCTTGAGCTCAGTGTCTCTGTAGCTCAGTGTATCTAAACAAAAAATCTAAATATACCTCTCAGTACTTGGTTTCACACTAGTGCAGAACAAAGTGTCCATGCAACTCCACTGCTCACACTTGTTTGGTGCTTTTTTTCATCTCCTGAATTTATTCTTGTTTGCTAATACATTACAGAAATGAGCTGAAGTAATCCATGCATGGTAAAAGTAATGCTCAGCAGAAAGGGGCTATTTGCTGCTGAATTATCTGTCTGTTATTACTAGTGTTTGCTGTTCCTTCCAATTTATTATCTGCAAATATCTCTATTATGCTTTACTCTCTCCAGTAAACGTCTAACAAAATAGGATAAATTAGTCCTATACTTCCATTAAAACCTCAGTTGGAAAAACAAGTTACTTTCCTCAAACATACTTCCACATTTGGAGCTAAAATTTCACAACAGCCTGAGGGTCAAGTCAGCCAGTCTTTAGAAGTTATTTTTTTTTTTTCTAAATACAGATTAACATTGATTAGGCTGAACAGTGTATAATTCTGGTTCAATATTATGACATTACACATGGTACACATTTGTAGATAGTGGGAAGTGAAAGATACAAGTTTTATTTGTAGTCCATATTATTCCCAATCCCTTTACTGATCGTCAAGATGCCAGTATTCACGGTGCTCGTACCAAGCATGTAATAATAAAATACACAGTACAAAGAACTGTGTATCACATTTTCTATATGATCATCAACTTGAAGTGGAAAAGCTGATAAAACTACATGGAGCTACTGTGAACTTAATGACTTCAATTCTCTGAGACTTACCGAAGAAGGTGCACTTATTTACCCCAGAATGGTGACTAACAAAGTTCAGAATTTATGAAGCTGATGAATAGTCACAGGAACCATCTTACTGTTGGCAAGTTCCGTCATTATTTACATTAAACAGTGTCCATGTAACGACCTTACCTGCAAGGGCACAGCAGAGGCTGGGGGTCCCCTGGGCACCTGGGAGCAGCGGGGTCACCGCCCCAGGCAGGGAGCGGGGCAGATCGGGGGCAACCCCAGCCTTGCACACTGTGCACCTCCCTGGGGATGGGGAGAGGCCATGGCCAGGCCAAGACATCAGAGCCTGGATGGGGGTTAGGATCAACAAAGTCTGTAAGCAGTCACAGGCATGGCTGTGGTGGAACTGCAGGCAGCTGCTTCTGAGACATTGCTCAGGCAGAGACTGATAGTCCAATCCCACCCTGAAATGGTTCCCCTGGGCCCATGGGCAAGGAGTGGTGGGAGGCCCCAGGTGTGGCTGGTCAGGGCAGTTTAGGCCTGTTAGGCCTCAGGAACTGAATGGCACTAATGTAAATGTTCCCCGTTTTCTTGAATTCCACACAAAAACATTACAGCAATTCATTCTTGTTTTCTGTAAGTGATATACAAGGCTATCTAACAATTTTTGTGCAATGTTTTTTGCAGCAACTCTATTTCTTAAACAGACTCTGGGCAGAATGTCAATTGTAGGTCTTGCTTGCCTTTTTTTTATTCTCCCCTCCTTGTTTTTTTCTTCGCCCCAAAATTCAAATAGGAGAAGGATAAGAGAAGAACAGCTTGACTGAAAAAAGATCTAAAAGGGAGATGTTTCTTAGTCTTTCTTCTTTGTGGATAGCTAGAGAAAGTACAAACTGTATTCAAAAGCTTATTGCTACAAAGTTGCACCTCTGGATTAGTTCCTACTGTAGCAGACCTTGTGCAGGATTAATTGAAAATAAATTAATAAATATTAATTATCTGCTAGTTGTGGTGCTGGAGGTATGGTGCTTCTACCAGTATTAGAATGAGAATGTCCTCTATTTCAGATCCTATGAATCTGCTCTTGTTATTCTGGCAATTAAAAGAATATATTTTGCTTGATACAGCATCAATATGCCAAGCTTTCTGTATTGCTAGTAGGCAGCATACAGTGACATACTTAAATGTGATTAGTTCTTTTTTTCCACGTTAAGCACAGACAGCTTGTTAATAATCGTCAGTGATGCTTTGGTAGAATTACCTATGTAGATGAAGGGTTTTTTTGGCTTCTACTGAGATTGTTAGGGAAGATTTCCATGTGATGTGTCTGAGACTTAAGTTAAATTCATGGAAGATAAATTCATTCCATTTCAGCGAAGCCACCGAGACGAAGGGCTCCGGAGCGGAGGACTGCGCTGGGGGACCCTTCGTAAAGGGGCAGCAGCCCCCCCCCTCAGAGCCTGAGGAGCGAGCTTCTGACGGGCGGGCAGCTCTGACTCAGCGTGGGCGGGGCCGAGGGTGACGGCGGCCAAACCCCCTCGCGTACAAGAGCAGACCCCAGGGAGCGCGAGCGACCAGAGCGGGCAAACAGGGCGTGGCGCAACAGTTTGCGCCGGCAGTTCGGGCAGGGCGTCGTCCCCCTCCGGCTCTAGAGGCTAACTTTACTAGCGGCCATAGCCTCCCCAGAAGGGGACCTAGCCATGGTTTCCACACGGCCGAAAGCCACCGCCAGGAGGAGTGTGAGGACCCAGACGGAGCCGTCACACGAGCATGCAGCTGTCCAGACCTCCGGCTGCAGGCAATGCTTGGGCCTGTCACTGGTACTGGAGGGCAGCGGATGTAACTCCTGTGTGTGGTGTGAGCAGGTGAATGATCTGCTCAGCCTAGTGGCAGAGCTGAAGGAGGAAGTGGAGAGGTTAAGGAGCATTAGGGAGTGTGAGAGGGAGATAGACTGGTGGAGCCACACGCTGCCATCCCTGAAGCAAAGGCAGCAGGTGGAGGCTCCCCAAGAAGCAGAGGACCCCCTTCCCTCTTGCCACCAGCCAGAAGGAGGGGACCTAAGAGACGGGGGGGAATGGAAACGGGTCCCTGTGCGGCGTGGCAGGCGAATCCCCTCCCGGCYTCCCTCACCTTCCCGGTTGCCCTTACAAAACAGATATGGGGCTCTGGAGCTTGAGGGCAGGCAAATGCGGAAGCAGAGGAAGGTCTATCTAGGGGCTTGCCTGAGGTGAGTAAGGAAACCCCACGCATTACGACTGCCACTTTTAAGAAAAAACAGAGGGTAATCGTCGTGGGTGATTCCCTTCTGAGGGGAACGGAGGGCCCCATCTGCCGACCGGACCCATCCCACAGGGAGGTCTGCTGCCTCCCGGGGGCCCGGGTTAGGGACATAACTAGGAAACTCCCCCATCTGGTACGCCCCTCCAACTACTACCCGTTGTTGGTCATGCAGATAGGCAGCGACGAAATTGCGGAGAGAAGCCCCAAAGCAATCAAGAGGGACTTCAGGGCACTGGGGAGATTGATTGAGGGATCGGAAGCACAGGTGGTGTTTTCTTCAATCCCTTCAGTGGTGGGGAAGAACACTGAAAGGGAAGGAAAACACAGCTGATTAACAAGTGGCTCAGAGGCTGGTGCTACCGGTCAAACTTTGGCTTTTTTGACCACGGAGAGGTTTACAAGGCACCGGGCCTGTTGACGACAGACGGAGTACATCTGTCTCAAAGGGGGAAAAGGATTCTCGCCCATGAGTTGGCGGGGCTCATTGAGAGGGCTTTAAACTAGGTATGAAGGGGGAAGGGGATAGAGCCACGCTCGAGAGAGATGAGTCTAGGGGTGGTGTGCCAGTCTCGGGGGTGAGGTCGATAGCCCGGCTCAAGTGCATGGGCGGCAGCATGGGCGGCAAACAGGAGGAGCTGGAAGCCATTGTGCAGCAGGACAGCTATGACTTGGTTGCCATCAAGGAAATGTGGTGGGACGACTCTCATGACTGGAGTGCTGTGACGGATGGCTACAAGCTCTTCAGAAGGGACAGGCGAGGAAGGAGAGGCGGTGGCGTGGCTCTGTATGTGAGGGAATGTTTCGTCTGTATGGAGCTCGACGTTAGTGATGATCGGGTTGAGTGCTTATGGGTTAGGATGAGGGGGAAGGCCGGCGAGGCGGATATCCTGCTGGGAGTCTGTTATAGACCACCCRACMAGGATGAAGAGGTCGATGAAGCGTTYTACAAGCRGCTGGCAGAAGTCTCRCGATCGCTAGCTCTTGTCCTCGTGGGGGACTTCAACTTGCCCGACGTCTGCTGGAAGTACAACACGGCAGAGAGGAAACAGTCGAGGAGGTTCCTGGAGTGTGTGGAAGACAACTTCCTGATGCAGCTGGTAAATGAGCCTACCAGGGGAGGTGCCTCGCTCGACCTGCTGTTTACCAACAGAGAAGGGCTGGTGGGAGATGTCGTGGTCGGAGGCTGTCTGGGGCTCAGCGACCATGACATGAGAATTTTCGATTCTCGGGGAAGTAAGGAGAGGGGTCAGTAAGACTGCTACCATGGACTTCCGGAGGGCAGACTTTGGCCTGTTCAGGATGCTGGTTCAGAGAGTCCCTTGGGAAGCAGTCCTGAAGGGCAAAGGGGCCCAGGAAGGCTGGACGTTCTTCAAGGAGGAAGTCTTAAAGGCGCAGGAGCGGRCTGTCCCCSTRTGCMGTAAGAGGAGCTGGCGGGGAAGACGACCGGCCTGGCTGAACAAGGAGCTTTTGCTGGGACTCAGGGAAAAAAGGAGAGTCTATCGCTGCTGGAAGGAAGGGCAGGCGACTCAGGAAGAGTACAGGGATCTTGTCAGGTCGTGCAGAGAGGGAATTAGGAAGGCAAAAGCACAGCTGGAACTCAGTCTGGCCACTGTTGTCAGGGACAACAAAAGATGTTTTTACAAATATGTTAATGACAAAAAGAGGGCCAAGGAGAATCTCCCTCCCTTATTGGATGCTGGGGGGAACATTGCCACCAAGGATGAGGAAAAAGCTGAGGTGCTTAATGCCTTCTTTGCCTCAGTCTTTAATATTCAGACTGGTTTTCCTCTGGGTATTCACCCCCCTGAGCTGGAAGATGGGGATGCGGGGCAGAGTAAACCCCCCATAATCGGAGAGGAAGACRTTAATGACCTGCTATGCCAGCTGGACATACAAAAGTCTATGGGGCCGGATGGGATCCACCCGAGAGTACTGAGGGAGCTGGCAGAGGAGCTTACCAAGCCGCTCTCCATCATTTATCACCGGTCCTGGTTAACGGGGGAGGTCCCGGATGACTGGAGGCTTGCCAATGTGATGCCCATCTACAAGAAGGGCCGGAAGGAGGATCTGGGGAACTACAGGCCTGTCAGCCTGACCTCGGTACCGGAGAAGATCATGGAGCGGTTCATCTTGAGGGCGCTCACGAGGCAGGTGCGGTACAACCAGGGGTTTGGACCCAGCCAGCATGGGTTCATGAAGGGCAGGTCCTGCTTGACCGACCTGATCTCCTTCTATGACTGGGTGACCCTCCTAGTGGATGAGGGGAAGGCTGTGGATGTGGTTTACCTGGACTTCAGCAAAGCCTTTGACACTGTCTCCCACAGCATTCTCCTGGAGAAGCTGGCGGCTCATGGCTTGGACGGGTGTACTCTTTGCTGGGTAAAAAACTGGCTGGACGGCCGAGCCCAGAGAGTTGTGGTGAATGGAGTCAAATCCAGTCGGCGGCCGGTCACGAGCGGTGTTCCCCAGGGCTCAGTTTTGGGGCCCGTCTTGTTTAACGTCTTTATCAATGATCTGGATGAGGGGATCGAGTGCACCCTCAGTAAGTTCGCGGATGACACCAAGTTGGGCAGCAGCGTTGATCTGCCTGAGGGTAGGAAGGCTCTGCAGAGGGATCTGGACAGGCTGGATCGATGGGCCGAGGCCAATTGTATGAGGTTCAACAAGACCAAGTGCCGGGTCCTGCACTTGGGTCACAACAACCCCAGGCAACTCTACAGGCTTGGGGAAGAGTGGCTGGAAAGCTGCCCGGCGGAAAAGGACCTGGTGGTGCTGGTCGATAGCCAGCTGAACATGATCCGGCAGTGTGCCTAGGTGGCCAAGAAGGCCGATGGCATCCTGGCCTGTATCAGAAATAGTGTGGCCAGTAGGCGGAAGGAGGTGATCGTGCCCCTGTACTCGGCACTGGTGAGGCCGCACCTCGAATACTGTGTTCAGTTTTGGGCCCCTCACTACAAGAAGGACACTGAGGTGCTGGAGCATGTCCAGAGAAGGGTGACGAGGCTGCTGAAGGGTCTGGAGAACAGGTCTTCTGAGGAGCGGCTGAGGGAGCTGGGGTTGTTTAGCCTGGAGAAAAGGAGGCTGAGGGGAGACCTTATTGCTCTCTACAACTACCTGAAAGGAGGCTGTAGAGAGGCGGGTGTTGGTCTCTTCTCCCAAGTAACAAGTGATAGGATGAGAGGAAATGGCCTCAAGTTGCGTTTAGATTGGATATTAGGAAAAATTTCTTCACGGAAAGGGTAGTCAGGCGTTGGAACAGGCGGCCCAGGGTAGTGGTGGAGTCACCATCCCTGGAGGTGTTCAAAAAACGTGTGGATGTGGCGCTTTGGGACATGGTTTAGTGGGCATGGGTACTGGGTTGATGGTTGGACACGATGATCTTAGAGGTCTTTTCCAACCTTAATGATTCTATGATTCTAAGTATATTAAGACAGTTTCTATCATAAACATAGATAGACATTTTCACAGAAAACTGAGTCCTAGCTGGATCAATCTAGACATGGAGTTATAGTTAGTTCTCGAAGTCTAGTCTCTAACGTAGTAACAAAGGACCAAGTGCTGGTAGCAGATAGTGATGGAAGGGTAGAAAATCTGAAAGTAATTTTCCTCTAGTTTCTTTATTTCCTATTTGTACCAGTCACATTTCTATTAACGCAAAAGATCAGGCTTCCTCTCAGCAAGTTTGTGAGGTAAAGGAATGCTCATATTTCATTCTTCAGAACGGAGGCAGCCACAGCGAAAGACGAGAACTAAAATTTTCCAAAGTGCCAGAAATACATTGGGTACTTTAATCCAATATGCAGAAAAAGAATGACCAAGTTTTTAAGGAATGTAGTCATTTCTCTTGCCAGTACTGAAACTTAAGTAACTGAAGAATCTAAATTACATCAAAAGTTAATGGAAGTTATGCAGATAAGTTCTGAGAATCAAATCTTTGAAGATACACAGTGTCTAAATACATAGAAATGGCATGATCTAGATTCTCTATTTCAGCATGCTGCCAAAGTGCTGTAGTACCATAAACCTGACAGTAGAATTCTAAAATGTTGTGAGTTCTATAATTTCATTTGATGTCATTGGAAATTATATGTCTAAATATTTTTAAATACTTTGAGAGATCGAAATATTTTGAGAAGTCTGAATATTTTAGAAAATCTATCCCTAATGCTCTTTGGAAAATAACTTAATCAGTAGAGTAATTTATTGTCAAATTGCTACCTATGCACATTTGCTGAATGTGACAGAAGGATTGTGATTGTTTCACAACTGAATCTGTGCTTTACAAAAGTCAGGCTATTGACTAGAACCATTTTATATTTTTTCTTTCTAATTTTATTTCCTGTGATGTAAAGAGCTAAGACACCACAGAAGTTCAAGTTTAGGTTAAGGATATGCTGTTACATAGAGTCAAACATTGTGATGCATGTTTTTTTTCTCCCCAAACATGGGGAAATCATTGAGGAGTGCACATATATTCATACTTCCTACATTCATACATAGAAAGCTCTTTCCATCCACTTGGAGAGGGTAAATCTCTAAACAGAATATTGATATAAGAATTCTGAGAAATTAATTTACATAAAGTAAGAATAAAGTAATGTAAATTTTGGGCTGACTAATTTAAAAGTGCCTGTTTTCTTCCTCTGTAGGTAATTTTTCAGGATTTTTTTTACTGGCTCAAACATCTTCAAAGGCAGATTGTTATAGAGTATATCAACATAATAATACTTTCATGACAAGTTGTTATTAATGCTATGGCAATTTTATAATGCTTATTTTAAACAGAGCAACTGATCAAAAGCAATCTGATTTGTTGTTCATCGTTTTAGCTAGAACATGTGGTTCTAATTTACGTGGACCAAGTGGGATTATTACATCACCAAATTATCCAGTTCAATATGAAGACAATGCACACTGCGTGTGGGTCATTACAACGTCTGATCCAGAAAAGGTATGCTTTTTCTTTTTGTCTCAATTCAAACTGTAGAATTTTGGATCTGTCTTAAAATTATTTCATATGTATTTGCACAAATGCATGAACACATGCAAGTGTGTATGTTCATTTCAACACAAAAATGAACAGAGTAGAGTTGTTAAGAAAATATATTGGGCACTAGGAAAAAAATATAAATTAGTAATATCTGTGAAAATGTCCACTCAGAGTAATAGGTCTCAATTAAAGCTTCCAAGTTATAAATAAATTTTCTAATGAAATACATAAAATCATATTCAAAATCACACATTGCTAAATGAGTTGACAGTGGATTTTTCAGGTTGCATCTTGATACTTACTCGTTGTTAAATTGTTAAATCTTAACATAAAAAACAGACATACATCTAAATAATTTTGTCTGATCTTGTTAGGTGTTTTACTACCTACCTCATTTCTCTTTTCAATCCACTGTTTTCCAATAATGATTCTAAATACATAACTATGAATAAGTATGCATAGAATACTGGTCATAATTAAGTATTCTTATTACACTGCAGTGTACTGAGATGCATTTTTACTTGTGTTTCTGTAAAATCAATTTACTTCCTCAATAAACGGCGGAGACCCCCTACCTGTAGGGAAAAAAAAAAAGTAAAAAAATCTTTCACTTATATTTTAATTTTCTGTAGCGAAATGCTGAATAAATGAGTTACAATAAGTTAAAGAATGGACAATCTATATGTACTTTCATAATTACAAAACATGTATCTCCTATGCAAGTTTTTGGAATACTGTGTTCTTTACTTCTTTACTATAGTTATGGAAAAAATGTTTAACTTTATCTCACCATAAATTAATGCAAACACTTAGCTGCAGAAAAGATAATTTTACTGCATGCTTTCATAGCATATTGTTGAGATGTAAACACTGTTTCTTTGCAAAATCAAATGAGTTCACTTTTTCTTAAAGCAGATTCAGTGCCTTAATAAAGGCATGTATCCAAGAAAAACAGGCAAAAGTACAAAACTGTCACACTGCAGAACATTTTACTGTAGCGGGACTTCTCTCTGAAGAGAAAGGGCTTTTTTTAGTTCCAAAGTGAACTGTTATATTTTATTTAATATAGCAATTAGATGTGACTTTAAAGTCACTGAATGATTTTAAAGTCATTAAATTTTATAGAAAGTATTAAATCACTTTGCATTTTTAAATATGGACAAACATTTAAAATTTGAAAAATATCTGAAAAATGCATCTATTCAAATTTATATTCAGTAGTATGTAGTCTTTTTGGTTCTGCAAAATGTAGTATAGTTTTATAAAAGAAAATTTAAGTGTGCATCAAAAGAAAATAAGTGAAATTACTACTAAGAGAGTCTTGTCATCTTAATGGTTTCTTTATTCAAAACTGTTCCATTAATTTTTTATTTTTATTTTTCTTCCCTTGACTTTTCAAGAATTTTAATTAAGCTTTTTTTTTCATATTTATAATGAAATGAAGATAGTAATCTCCTTGCTGATTGCAAGAAAGTTTAACCATAATAATACAAAAAATGGTACTGACTGTGCAGTGCTACTTATTAAACTGTACAGTGCATGTTTTCTATGTAGGCTCAGACTTGTGAAAAACACCAAACCTCAGTCTATGTCGTGGTTTAAGCCCAGCTGGCAACCAAGCACCACACAGCCGCTCACTCACTCTCCCCCGGGTGGGACGGGGGAGAGAATCGGAAGGGTAAAAGTGAGAAAAAACTCGTGGGTTGAGATAAAGACAGTTTAATAGGGAAAGCAAAAGCTGCGCATGCAAGCAAAGCAAAACAAGGAATTCCTTCACTACTTCCCATGGGCAGGCAGGTGTTCAGCCATCTCCAGGAAAGCAGGGCTCCATCACGTGTAACGGTTACTTGGGAAGACAAGCGCCATCACCCCGAACGTCCCCCACGGCATTCTTCTTCTCCCAGCCTTATATGCTGAGCATGACATCATATGGTATGGAATACCCCATTGGCCAGCTGGCCTAGCTGTCCTGGCTATGCTCCCTCCCAGCTTCYYGTGCACCTSMCAGAGCATGTGAGCTGAAAAGTCCTTGRGAMRTAGACTRCCTAGCAACARCTARAAACATTAGTGTGTTATCAACATTCTTCTTATACTAAATCCAAAACATAGCACTATACCAACTACTAGAAAGAAAATTAATTCTATCCCAGCCAAAACCAGGACAGTCTACTACAATAACACACAAGTTCTATTCATTCTCTACAATATGTCTTTCTCAATGGATTTACGATTTTAGGAGGGTAGAGCTCAATGAGATTGGTGTGGATTAATTTATTACTGCGTTCACCGGACTTGAAAAGGCACTCTTAGGTAGTATTTTGTGGGCAGGTTGATAGTTCATCAGTCACAAGAATACACTTAAGGAATTCCACAGCCAGACAGGTCAATTCTTTCATTATGTTCAAAATGAAAAGGTATGAGTACAAGGCTTGGAGCTTTCACCCAGAGAAAAATCCACACTATTGCATCCAGCTGGGTAGAAGGTAAATAGATATGCTAACAGATGTATTTATAATCACAATGCAAGAAAAAGAGGCGGAGCTTTGTCTTTCAGTTCAAGACAGGATGGGCAATAGGGAATGAATTGTCTTTTTGTTAGTCTTGGATTTGTCTAGCAGTGCAACAAAGGAAGATTATTTTCTTAACTTCTTGTATCTTGGAAAGATGGGTATTTGCTTTAGGACCATGATGATTGTGAATGTGAAGTCTTAAAATCAAACATGTTTAAGACTTACAGTGTCCTCAAGTTGCTTTCACATGAAGTCTACATCATCTTTATCATCATGTATCAATACAAATCTCATATTGGGACTTCTATCCCTAAATAACTGAATTTAGAGTTAACACATATCCTTTCTGATAATAAAAGATATGAAGGAAAATGCTTTTACTTTACAGACTGAGTGAAATTGAACTTTTTCCTACTTATTTCTAAAGAAAAATATCTTGCTAGCATTTTGAAACCTGTGAACTTTAAAAAATCAATTACAAAAATAATTTCCAGGTTTCCAAAATAATGAATTGATTTTAAGATATGCTGAAAGATGGGCAGATTTTCATCTCTGACTTTTGCTGGAGTTATGAATGACAGAACTCTTGAAAATTGAACTGTATATTGAAGGTCTGATTTCAAGATTAGATTGAAGAGCCTAGTCTTTTACCCTTCAGATTTGAAAATATTGATTCGAATGCTTAGGGTCTGTGTTTGATTTTCTTTTCCAAGAAGGTAGACAGTTCATGACATGTTGTTACTGTGTATTTTAAATTAGTTTTGACTTACTCTAGCAGTGAATTTGTGTCCTTTCATGAGGTTAGTTTACACATAGCATTTTACAAGATAAGACAATGTTTCCTCTTAACATAACATTCAGTGCAGTTTAAAGAAGATATTCTAGTTAAAGGGGTGCCCTTGCACGAAAAATGGAACATAATGTGCTGGAATATTTTAAAGAATATATATAAAAAAAATTGACACATAACATTTTCCAAATTTTGCATTCTTGTGCGGGTGGGGGGAGATTTTTAATGCCAATTCAAATGAAAACAAATTTAGACTTCCTATGGGGACAGTAGCAGAGCTCCAATTTTTCACCAACTATATCAAGATTGTTGTTAGTTAATTGCTTTTCTAACATTTATTTGCCTTTTTCTGAGCAACACAAAAATCTAAGTTAAGCTTGCTTCTTCTCCTGTTCAAAGATATTTCTGTTAATGCTCTGCTTATTTTGAAGAGTTGATTTTCTTCCCTTAACATTTATTTGTTTCCTCCGGGTCCCACTATTGTAGCTTGTGATCATCATCTTACTGAGGCATTTATTAGACTTTTAGTACTTGCAAATACAACTTTATGGTGCTTTTCTGACTCACTGTCAAGTACCTGCTGTAATTCTTGGTAACTCTACATTGTTTTAGTTGTTCTGTTATGCAGTTTCTCAACTTTTTAGAATCAGTTACTTTGGATTGTTCTTCTGAGGTCTTACTGATCTGTTGTCTTCATCTCTTCCTTTCTGTTAGTGTAATCTTTTCAGTATATTCTAAGCATGCCTCTATCCCTTGCTGTTTCAATTCATTCTCCAGGCTGTGGGGTTTTTCATGAGACTTACTGCCTTGGATTTCCTGCTGCTTTCACTATTTTATGGTAACATTGCTAGATGCAAGGGCTCCGGTTTTCAACTCCAATGTCTATAGGAGGGCAAGGTTTTATGCTGTTTCAGCAATGATACCTAATTTTGCACAATATTTTCCTGACTGATTACAGATTGTTGTGTAGTAGATGTGCCATGGGCTGCAATAGTTCTAAGTTTAATGACCTGGTAAATAAAGAGTGTGTCCCAGTTACAGGTATTGGGGTTTTTGGGGTTTTTTTTTCTGAAGCATGTACTTTCTCCACAGTACATAGCATAGATAGTAAGTATCTGTTTGGGCCTAATGACTTTCTTCTTCTTTACAAAAAAAGTTATTCACTGCAGTTCCCATAATTGAAGACATTGGAATTAATTAGAGGGAGGTAGGTGAACTTCACATACTGTTTTATAGGGCTGAGCCTTCAGGTTTTTGTATAAAGTCAGACTATACCTTAATATGTTGTCATAAAATTGTATTTCTGATTTATTGCCTTTCAAAGCACATATCTGAGGAACTTCAGGAGAACATTCTTACTCAGGAAAACTTTCCCCAGTTCACAGCTAGGGAATCCACATACTGTTAAGGTTGATTTTGAGATAATTTCTTTTAAGATAAATCAATGTGCTCTAAAAAAGCAGTCTTACTAAGTACCATATGATAATATGCAATTTTTTTGGAATGAGGTTATCTTGCTGATTCATGGATTGGGTCAAAGTTTGTGGTAGCTCAGATCTGATTCATTCGTGACAACCCTGTCTTCCTCAGATTCTTACTTCCATGTAAGTAGTTTATGCATATATAATAATTTGCAATGGATTCAGAACCTTTGTTTCAACAGGCACGTTTGCTCCAGTTAGATGGCATTATTGTATTACATTGTTTAATATTAAAGTGGTTTTTAGAAAGTGTTTCCATAAATAGCCTGTTTCTTCAAAGCTTCATTACAGACAGGGCTCCTCTACTTCTGAGTGGCTGATCAGACCATCCTGCCACAAGTAATAGGGTGTTTCTGAGCATGTCTGACATTTACAGCACCTGCAGTCTGACACTATACTGTGGGGAAGAAAGCTCTTGCGGAGCACTATATATCTCATTCCTATAGAGATTACCAGAGCGCTGCCACAGTATTGATTTTTTTTATCTGTAGATCTTATCCTCTCTTACTGTACCACAGAGTTTTGGGTTGCAGCGATCTTGATCACCAAAAATATGTAGATCTAAGAACTACTTTCACTAAACTTTTGTTTATTCTCAGCAATGTACATGTTCATGCTAGTGATTTACTCAATTCTTACTATTTCATAAGTCTCAGGGTAGATTTAATAGAGTGGAGGAAAAGGTCATTGTGAATTTAGAATTGACTCATTTGTACATCCTGTGCCATCTAGATCATACAAATACACTAAGAACTCTGTGAAAGGATGATTTCCCACGGTGTGTTGGAACTGAGAGCACAGTTTTGTATGCTCTTTTGTTCTTCACACAGTGTTAAAACTGAATTTTGTGCCATATGTAAATGTGCATATTTAAATTTAAATTAAAACTTCTTTATTTTTCATTTGCTGGAACAGTGTCTTTTATTTTAGGGGGATATGGCATCATTGACAAAGCATTCACACAGTTTAGAATTAAAATTATTAAGGTCCCAGTTAAGAAACAAACAAATACTGGTTAAATTCCTTCTTGCTTTGAAATAGGCTTGTGTATTATTATTATTTTTTTCGTAATCAAGCAGTATAATTTAGAACACAAAGTATAACTAAAGCAATTGTATGAGAAAGCTATTGTTGCAGTGTAAGGGTGAGATTTTAAACTTCCAGTGTCCTAAAATCTTGTACAAGACTTCCAGGGTAGCATTGATTCTGTACAGTCTTAAATACATTTCAAAAACAAACAAAATAGTCTGTATATTTTAATAAAATGTGCAAAGTGTACTTACAAGCCTACTGGAAAAATCATGTCATATGTAACTCACTATAGTATATGTTCATTGTCAATTTGAATTTAAATACATAAATTGTAACACAGAATTCTATACACGTACAACTGACATTAGAAAAAAATACATATATTGTGCAAAAGCAAGCACAGTTTATTTTTTAAAAATTATATCTGTGTTGCTTTCTGTGTTTTGTGTATACTTATTAGAATATTATGATTTTTGTTAATAATGCTGGTATTTCTACCTTTCAAGTCATCATGTGAGTGAGATGTAGTAGCATAGCTTCTATATAATATTTTCTTAATAAGTTACTGAAGCTTTATTGGATGATACTGTAACACAAGTAGGGGTGGAACAGAAGACTCAGTTCTGGCATTGCAGACACTTAGGATGAAACTTGTTTTGCACTTATGGGTGCTACCTACCTAAAATGCAATTATACTTGATGGAGAGCTGTCAGATAGTCAGTAGAGTCAAAACAGTGCCTCATCTCATCCTAAAGCAGTCCACTAGAGGCTGATCAGCTCACTGTTTGGGTTTTGTTTGCTCTCACTGGATCAGAACCAAAAGGGATTTAGACATTTTGAATTTCAGCATGCAATGTTTAGTATATACACAGATTTCTGGAATAAAGTATGCTGTTTTAGATGAAGGACATGGCTCACAGATTGAATGGGAAGGGTCCCATAATGGCCATATGTTGAATGAAAAGGCATAACTTTGGAGTAGGGGTATACCAGACTTAACTAGAAGAAAGTGTAAAAAAAACCTCTCTCCTACATTAATACATCTATTTCCAAGTGTGAGCCTTTTAGTGAAACTGATCTACCCAAATCAAAACCACTTTCTATATTGATTTTAGATGTCTCATTTGTGCATTCATTACAAGCAGTTTTGACTCTTGCTGTTTTTAAAGACTGTTGGAGGTAGTGATGGAAGAGGGACGCTTGGGATCAGTACTTGTCTCATGATGAAAGGATCCAAGCACAAATTTCCTACAGCACAGGAAAGTACTGTATTTCCTGGTTTGTGGGGAAAGCTAACTGAAGGAGCACACTTAATGCTTCCGGCATTATTTCTGGTGGTATTAGTTTTATTTCTTTTTCTCAGATGATTTTTAACATTAAATGCAGAAACATACCCACCTCTTAACTTTTTGCCTCGTAAGACAATTGCCACAAATACAGGCTGACAGTTATATTCCTTGTTGCTTCCTTTCCCTCTGACCTTCCTCTTTACATCCTATTTTTGAATGAAGGAGACTAACTGCTAAGCCTTATCTGTGTTCAGTATCTCAGATTTTTTTTTCAGGATATCAGCTAGGTTTACTCTACCGAGATTTAGCTGTGAGGTATGAATTTTATGAGCCTCAGATGGATCTAAGTATGACATACTGAGTTGGAAATGGCAATTTAGGGGAAAAAAAGGAAGTGGGACTTTTAGAAAGAAACTATAGAAACATACACTTGAAGGAATGGAAAAACTGGAGAAGGAGACTTAGCAGTAAATTTGTTGTGATATTGTCTTTGATTTTACAATAAATCCATAATTCAGAAAGACAGTTGCAGTGTATTAGCTGGTAATGCAATGCTCAAGGCAAACAAAAGATTCAGGCTCCAAACCAAGTGAATGTATTAGAATGTGGCAAAGTTTTAATTAGCAAGATTATGCCACATATATGTGGCTTAGTGGAAACTATTAACAGACAAAAAAACCTCAAAACCTTCAAAGTTATCAAGACAATTTTGTTAAATACAAAAGTATGACATTTTAAAAGTTCTAATGCTTCTGTTTCCTCATGTTCTAATACCAGGTCAAGGACAAAGAAAAAAGAGGTTTCCCTTTCAAAAGAGGGCAATATGTAGTATTTTCACTGTGATGTGTTTGTACTGTATCTGCATGGGTAAGAATTATACAAATCCATTATTATCACTGTTTTGTTGAATACTTAATGCAGTGAAAGTGATCTGTATTTGCCTTTCTCATAGATACACTTTTCCAGCCTGGATGGCTGTTAAATTCTTCATTATTTCAGCCTATATCTTGCAAAACAAAACCAGGCTATTCCTCTTTGAATTTTTTTACTTTAGAACTAAAACAGTCTCCTACTCAAAAAACACAAAAAACCCCAGAACTGTATAACACATAAGCATGCCTTTTTGTTTTACAATTGCCAGAGGTAGTCTTTAAAGGTTAAAAACCAACCAAACAAAACCACAAAAACCAACAACTACAGCGACTACACTTTCATCATTGGCATTTATCATTATCCAGCCACTGCCATATATGTATTTCTCTTGCTGCTGAAAGTTGGGTTGTTGCCTCCAGCTTTTTTCTTAGAGGAACTTATCTGCCGTGAGTGCACTTAAAATTTCTCCATCATTTCCTTCTTCCACTATGTTTTTTGTCCTTTCATCTTCCTCTGCCTCAGTTTCTTCTTTTTTGCTGTTTTGATCTCTGTCAATATATTTCTTTTCTCTTTTAGCTTCAACATTTTCTTCTTTTTCATTTTATATATTTTCAGAAAGGAAAAGATTCAGATACAAATTCAAATATACAGTCCTAATGATTTTCGTGGTTTAAATGGAGCTCAAAAAATGCTCAGTAAATGAAGGGTCAACTGAAATTTTAACTTTTTTTTAACCAGAAGAAAACAGCAAGTTTTTATTCATAGTTTCTTAATGCAATTGCAATACAATTCAGCAGAAGAATGTACCAGTTGGTGCAGTGACATATTATTCCACAAAACATATATACATTTAATTTCTTCATAGTGAAAGGACTTCAGACAACTTTACCAAATGGAGAATCAATCAGACTTCTCAAGCCACAGGTGAATAACCATTAAATATACTTAAATATAAGACATTTTCTTAAGTACTTTGTATCCCCATATCCCAGAAGACAAATCAACATATTTGTTATTACTTCTGGACATACATACACATGCACTTTCACACCGAGACATGTAAAATAAACGACTGAATGTTTTACCTGCACAATCCCAAAGCATATAAATATAGCAACATAAACTCATTACTATTTTCTCATTTAATTCAGGATATTTCCTGACAGGAAAAACTCATAAGAGAGCATGCATTAGATGAGAACATTCTGCCACTGTGTAAAGAAAAATAAATTAATAATTCCTACAATTAAATCTCACATACTTTTGTTATCTTGTTTGTTCTACAAGTTAGTTCCCAATTTTCTTGCTAAGAACTATCAGGCTTATTCAATATTACGTTGTCAAATATATAAATCTAAGATACCAAGTTTTATGTGTAGATATTTTTCCCTGGAGGTTGAAATGTCTGCAACTATTGATAGTATATCATGCCTGACAATGTCCTTGGATGTTGTCTTTGTTTATATACCCTTTTTTCTTTTTTTTTTTTCCTGTTTATTTTTTCTTAGTTTATCAGGTATTCTACATAAATTATCTTTGTGCAGACTGTGTGCAGCCTGACGGGGTTGATAATGAGGATGACATAAACCCACATTCACTGCACAGAGAGACAAGTGCTACAGAATAATTTATGCACTTAGAGTTCTGGGTTACCTCACAGAGCATGTTCATTTGCTTTGCCTTGAAACATAGGTGGTCAAAGTTTCTTTGTTCATGGTGCTCACTGTTTATTTTTGCTTTTAAATCTTTTCTTGGGTACCTTTCTACTGGGAAAATGTCAGCTGATAACTTACAGGCAAATAATAGGAAATTCTAAGAAATTTACAAACTGCATAGTGAAGTGTATATATATGGGAAAAAACCATTAGATTAATTAAAAAATATTTTAGTATTTTCTGAAAAATATTATGATTCCTTTCAGTTTTCTTTAGCAATACTATAGATTTGGTGTTTGGCATCACAGTAAATAGAAGCCTCCAGGTATTTACATAATAAATTAGTGTCGGCACTTCGTTTGACACTCATTTAATTAACTCACTTTGGTGTATTACTAAACAGAAGCTTCATATTATAAGTAAAGAGCCATTGGGGACAATAGTAAACAGAGGAACAAATCTTAACACGTACCTTAAGATGTGCAAATCTCAGATTTCAGGAAGATGATGTTAAAGGTGAAGGATAGAAGTAGATCTACTTATTGGAATTTTTACTTAGCATGGGAAATATGATAGTGTTTGCAGTAAGTTATTATAGAATAAAAAGCTTTTCAAAGTGTCATGTGGCAAGAATGGCACTGGGGCTAATTTTATAGTTAAGAAGCACCACCACAAACAGTCAAAACCAAGATCATGATCCTTCCTATCCTCAGCTCAAATTGGCCTACTTTTGCATGTGAACGTTGATGGTCTGACTACATCCACAGTACAGTTAACACTCTTCACACAACCTTTTAAACATAGCTTTCCATTTAGCAGGCAGTCTCTAAGACCTCTTGAGGACTATCATGAACCTTAGGGTCTATATCAGTCAGTGTCACATGTCTATGTGTGAGTAATTTTTTAAAAAGTCTAATTTTCTTAATAATTGAACCTTGCAACGCTATGCAGAGAAAAAGTTCAACTACCCTTTTGAAACATGGCAGTATTTGCTTCTAAAAATATCACCCATAAACCTTCAAAAGTGAGAATAGGTTTTAGGCATCAGATCTACACATGCTTAATGCTCATCTGTTGTACTAGAAAATAACATCAAGTGCTTGCTTATCACGTCTTTGGTTATATCTCTGTCTCTATGCAGAAGTTGGCTTTGCATAAATGTCCAGTGTTTTCAGTAGGAAGTAACTTGTTTAAAGAATTTTTTTCATTCCTTACATTTTCCAGTATTCTTATGAGATAGAACGTGCAATGAAATGCTGAGTTCGTTACCTGTATCCAGTGGAAGAATGGTTTAGACAGAGCTTGTCAGGTTGGCCAGCTGTTTTTCATATTCATCGTCAGCAATCATCTCAATATTTTACTCTTCATTTATTTAATAGGTAACTGTTATCACTGTTCCAGGCTCACTGGAAAGGATACAAGTGAAAAGGTTGCAACATAATGCAGATGTTATTTTGTAAACACACCAGTGAAGAGTGCTGGCTGGAGGGCAGGGAACCTTGCAGTTCTCTGCACTGTCATGTTGCCTTTGTGATGGATTTGAGGAGTATAAACCAGAGTTCCTGAAACAGTGTTTAATCACAAAGTCACAGGAAGAACAGTTTCACAAAGCCAGAGGAGAGTATATTCATATTGTAAATGCAAATAAAGCAAAAAAAAAAAAAAATGTCGCTGCAGGATTGTTTCCTATTCCTTGCCCAGATTTTGGCGTTTTTTGCCAGTTAAACACGTACTGCATATAATTTTTTTTTTCCCCAAAGAGAGTTTTATGCCTTAAACTGAATAGTTAGTCCCTCTCTAGCCTTTTCAATTATAGGCCTTGCTATTTTATTTTCCTGTTTCTAGGAGAAAACAGATGTTTTTATAACTGGGCAGCAGAAGTTCCCCTTCCAGATTTTTAAAATGTGATGACCCTGAGTGGATTTCATCCATTAGAAGTGGCCTGAGGCAGAATAAACTTGCAACATTGCAGAAGTTGTGCCTGTGCTACAAAGCATTGTGGCCACTGCCTCCTCTTTTTCTATGCACTAGATCCATATATACACAAATGTATACATCCTTTTTTTTTTTTTTTTTAATCCAAACTTTATCTTTGGAAGCAATAAGTGAACTAGAATAAAATAGTTTGGATAAATGTGACCAGACACCTTTTCAGTTAATTGTGACTTCATGCATATCAGGAGGAACTATAGTCTGTCTCTGTTGAAAAAAGAATTGGTCAGACTCTTGGAAATAATGTAAGAACAAAATTAAAAATTTAAATTTAGCAGTTATCATTAGGAAATCTCAGTGTGATTCTATGCTAAGTACAATTCTTGTTTTCTGCCTGCTTATTATGATATGAAGAGAAACTGGTGGCTGTTTTTATGACATTTGGTTAAATGAAATGCTAGTGTTATTTGCCCTATGGCTGAATTTCAGTAGATTCATATGTAAAAACAAATCTGTGTTCAAAAATATTTTAATGCTTTTTGGGAAATTTTTTCCCAATGTTGCACATATTTCAAGGAAAAATGTACTGTTTCCACTTGAGTGTATCGTGTAGTGTTTAAAGACGATACACATAAATATAATTTTGCAAGTCCTCCTAGTTATTGAAACTTTTAATCACATCAATATAATAACTTTTGTGCATGAAAATATTTCTTACAATTTACTGCAATTTTCTTATAATGAAAAGCTATATGTAATGGAGAAATCCAAAATACTATGTGAAACTTCTCATCTGATCAAATTATCATCTCAAGAAAATCTGACTTTGATCAAATAAAACAATTTGAAGATTAAATCTTAACTTGTTCTGGATCATAGGCTGAATCATCTCTTCTTTAGTAATTGGACTCTATTTTCTTTCACCTTACATTTAATGGACTCTACTGGTTTAGAGAAGAAATAAGGTCTATTTTATTTTTTTAACATTTTTTGAATGTTTTTTACCAATTGTAATTGTACCAGGTAACGTAAAACTCATGTCTTTCCCAGCTTATTTTAAGAGCTTTCTGGGTGTTCATGTTCACAGACGTTAATTAATGTTGAAATCACAAAACAATATACAGATTTGGTCTTTAAAGGCTAATAATGTGGGACATCCTCTTCTTGATTGCCAGTTGTAAATTGTTTAAGCGGTTAATGTATCGACATGAAGCTGTTTACATTTTTCTGCTCTCAAAGGTCTTCTCTTTGCATCTATCATCATGCCCCAGAGCTATAGTATTAGATTAAAGGAAGCAGATGTGAGTAAAGGGCTGTGTAGTAATTCAGCTGATGCACATGCCCAGAGAGGGAAGGACAGGACAAGCTCCCACCTTAGGAAGGGGGGTGGTGGTAAAGAAGCTTTGTTTCCTGGTTGTAGAAAGGCATTTCATGTGACTGGAAAGCTGCCCAGCGGAAAAGGACCTGGGGGTGCTGGTTGAGAGCTGGCTGAACATGAGCCGGCAGTGTGCCCAGGTGGCCAAGAAGGCCAACGGCATCCTGGCCTGTATCAGAAATAGTGTGGCCAGCAGGAGTAGGGAGGTGATCGTGCCCCTGTACTCGGCACTGGTGAGGCCGCACCTCGAATACTGTGTTCAGTTTTGGGCCCTTCACTACAAGAAGGACATTGAGGTGCTGGAGCATGTCCAGAGAAGGGCGACGAGGCTGGTGAAGGGTTTGGAGAACAGGTCTTCTGAGGAGCGGCTGAGGGAGCTGGGGTTGTTTAGCCTGGAGAAGAGGAGGCTGAGGGGAGACCTTATTGCTCTCTACAACTACCTGAAAGGAAGTTGTAGCGAGGTGGGTGTTGGTCTTTTCTCCCAAGTAACAAGTGATAGGACGAGAGGAAATGGCCTCAAGTTGCGCCAGGGGAGGTTTAGATTGGACGTTGTGAAAAAGTTCTTCATGGAAAGGGTAGTCAAGCATTGGAACAGGCTGCCCAGGGAAGTGGTGGAGTCACCATCCCTGGAGGTATTTAAAAGATGTGTAGATGTGGCACTTAGGGACATGGTTTGGTGGGACTTGGCAGTGTTAGGTTAATGGTTGGACTTGATCTTAAAAGTCTTTTCCAACCTAAACAATTCTATGATTCTATGGTTCGTTTCTTCCGATTGTCTTGCTGAGAAAAGGGAAAATGGAGCCTAAAACATTGCAGGTAGTTTACTATTTAAACAGTAAAATCATGAGGGGCTCATCATGCCTGTTGAGTTTTTCATGCCTTTCAAAAAAGGAATCACCTGTTAGGATGATCATCCCTTTCCTTTCCAGATGGCAGGTAAGTAGGACGATATTTCCCAGCATGGTTTTTCTCCTCTTCCCCATAGGTGGTAACTTTCATCATTATGACAAAAGGAAACATTTTTAATGTAGTGAAGAGTTTAATAAATTAAATAAGTTATCACTGGAACATAATTTACTTTCTAATCTTTCTGAAATATGCATAAGCAAAGATATCACTTGTGCACTGTGAGAAGGCATTCAGAACTGAAGTGAGGCATAAACAGAGGCTTCACCACACGAATGAGATGTAGATGGCTCTAGTTGCTATGAAAGATTAAAATAGAGACCAGCTCATTACAGTGGGAACTTTTATTTCTGCCTAAGGAGGAAATCAACTTAGGAGGTCATTCATCGCTAATCAGTTCTTATTCCAAATTTGCTATTGAAATGGGCAGGAGAAAATGACAGATCATGTAGGACATGTGAAGTTTGAAGCCGTGGAAATAAGAAATGTACATTTTCTCTGAACTTCATTAAGACTCTTATTCTTCTGTTACGGCTGTTCTGTTTTGCAAGGCACAGGACCTCTGTTGTCATGGTGTTCACAGACTGTGAATGGAGAGTTTCTTTCATGCAGATTTTAGCCTCTCTGCAGAAGTAATTCTTTTAAGCAACATTCTCCATATTTAATCATTAGCGTAAGTACCTGGCAACAAAGTAGAAGTCAAGAAGATAAAAAGTCTAATTTCTTTCTTCAGTCAAAATTCAGAAGTTTTTAGAAGGCAAATCTAGGGATTTTAAGTAAAGCTGAAAAACACATTGTCTGTTTAACACCTTTCTTGAGTTCATGTGTAGATCTTGCAGAAACTTGCATCTGCAGAGCATGAGCAGAATCTCAGAGGGTGGGAAAATGAGAGAAAGTGGGATAGGACAAGGTCCAAGTATTGCCTCAAGTTGTCCTAAGAGAATAAATTAGGCTATGTTTACATTAGCATTCATAGTGCAGTGCACCACAAGCAGCTTTGTAGTGCAAAACAGTTGGTGCTAAGGGCCTGAGGTCCGTACTACATGTATATTTCAGGGTTTTTACTGTGAACTGGTTGTAATCTGTTTCTTTAGCCTGAATGCCTGTTACTGGCTGGAGAACACCTTCCAGCTTAGTTTCATCCAAAAAAACCTCAGTTTATCTGCACTGAGTTTGCTCTGTGATGCAAACCAAAGCACAGTAAGAGGAGCTTGTTTCAGAAGTGCACCCTTGATCAAAGCCTTGATGTGAATGTATTTTTAATCTTCTGGTACAACTATCATAACACATAGAGAAGGCTGACATTTGCAGACATTTGTACATGCAGGATCCAGTTGGGTCCATGGGTAAACAAATGAATGCTCAGAAATGTCCTCTTAAGATTTTGTATTAGCTTCATGAAATTCAGACACAAATCCTACCCAGCAAAGTAGTTTGAGAAGCTGCCTTACTCAGGACATTGCCTATAATGAATATATTCTTGCTATGCACTAGTTGTTTGTCGGTTTGTTTGTTTTTTTCCAAGGCAAAGACAGCACTCATGCGGAGTGTGCACACAGGCAGAATATGTGTGTCATGTTTTAATTCAGTCTTTCACACAGTTAACATAATTCTTAGTACTGTTTTGTGTTATCAAACTGTAAACAGCCTCCTGAATGATCATTCTTTTTAACTTTAGCTTAGATATTTTGAAACATTTTGATGGCTGCATTGTTTTTCTCTGTAATTAGGTGGGTTTTTTTCCCCTCCCTTATTTTAAACAGGCTTACTGGTAGATTATATTTGCCTCATGGTATCCCTCAGAAGAAGGTATTACATGCATGCTATTACATACGTGTAATTCTATGTGTATAACTCTAAATGTTTACAAATTTTTTTTTTTTCTATATTAGCCAGTTATTAGCTCAGTGGAATCAGTAGCCTTTCTGCTCTTACTTTAAGAGGAAAACACATATTGTTCATTTTTTCATCAAAAAATATATTCAATTTTTGTTCTAAATCATCTATCTTCTGTAACGACCATTTAAAATAATAATAATAAAAAATCTATTTAATAAACTAATAACTACTTCCATTTGAAGTGAGCAATGGGTTTCTACGTTTCCAAGGTAAATGTTCAGCTACTCCACAAAACACTTTACTACTGCCTTCTGCAGAAAGTCATCGCTGATTCCATTTGTTCATTCTGCAGTTTAGTTCCATCAAGAGCAAGTGAAGGTATGAAACATAGTATGTTTTTGCACTTGAGATCCAATATATAGATTAACAATGCATTCAGCTGGTTGTCACTTTTAAAAATGGACTATCCAGATGTGATTAATTTCAAGACTAAATGTATATAGCTAGATGTCTGGAGGCAGTCTCGGAGAAAATCTAGTTCCTTTTGAGATTAAGAAGTTCTGCTTTCCTTCCAGGTGTGGATCCAGAAAGGCATAGGTTCCCATAGATCCTGTTCTATCTGCCAGACCACGAATATGTCTCTGATACCTTAAACCCTCACAGTTAGCACTAGTCATCTAGTTGTGGGCACCTTACTGAGTCCTCAATGCCTAAGCTTCAGTTATAACCAGGGGAAGCTACACAGTAATTCAGCTTACTGCCAGTAATTACACCTAGCTGCCAGTCAGATGAGTAACTCTTTTAGCTATATTTACTGCAGTGAGAGATTAGGTACCTAAAGCACCTTTAAACACAAATGGGTAAATATCTACATTTAGGTGTTTTAGAGCTCATTTCAGCTACTTCACCATAGGCTTCTAATACCATCTCAGATGCCTTAAGTAATCCTTCCTCTCCTCCAGCTGCTGCTTCAGAAAATTGTGGACCTCTCACAGATCCTGTATCTTCAGGCAATGTGTGGATTTTACCTTACACTTTCAAATGTTGCTAGCCAACTATTTAGGTTTATACTGAATTCCACCCCTAGTACTGATTTCTGCAAGGAGGCTCTATTTACTTTAAACATTTTCTTTTTACTATAAAAATGACGCAGAATAATTGTATTGCAAATCTTTTGGGTGTATCTAGTTTCCATGCAATCCTTTGAGTTTAAACAATTGAATTCAGACAATTGAGAAACACTTGTTTGGTCATTTTTGCTTGCTTGCTTGTTTCCTTTTGTCACTTTATAAGTCCTGTGGATATGCTATGTCTTTCTCTTGATTTCGGTTTCAAAGATATTCACTGAAGAATTCTCTTACAAAGTGATCATACGATCACTTAAGCTTTGAAACACTTTGTATTGTACCTATGTCGGTAAGACACTATGTTTTCAGCATAATTACTTTCAGTCCATGTTCTTTTAATTAGGCCAATCAAAATACAATTCCTGAATTGGATTTACAATAATATGGTAAAATAATGAGGGAGGTGGTATCTTTATTACTGCACTAGATTCATGGTAATTTAGTATAACCACTTGAAATATGATAAACTTTATAATCTAGTTGTACCTACGGTGAGTCAGGGGTTGGACTAGATGACTTCCAGAGGTCGCTTACAACCTACATGATTCTCTGATTAGCAGTGATTTCAACATTGGGAATATTTTATGTGTTCATATACGTATTTCACAAATTTCTCAGGTACTAGACATTCATTTCCATTCCTACAGACATAAGAATTATCAAACTTATCTTTGTGGCATTTTAAGTATAACTGTGAATATAGACAATTTTGAAGAACTTACACCTTTTCATTTAAGCCCTGTACAATGCTAATTATGATTCCTAAGGTTATTTGATTATACAAACAGATTTTTACAAAAGAAGGACCAAAAAGGTATTTCATATAAGTTTTAAAAAATGCTTTACAAAAAAATATGGCATTATGCAGGAATTCTAATACTTACCTGTAAACATCTCACTAAGCTGGGTTTGCCACTAGAATTTGTACTTTAATGTGGCTGATCTTTTCCTTTTTCAAGCAGTTAAGAAATGAGCGTTTAAAAATCAAGAATATCTTTAAGATCCTAAATTAATAATTTTTTTCTAGAAAGCCATTATAGTGATATTTAAATGATTTTATCTTCCAAAAAACAAAGAATAATAAGGTCAGGTTCTTTTCAAAATTATGTGACAGCTTTAATAGACATGAGTAATATTTAGAGATATGATTTAAATATTTAATTGTTGTCTTCAACTTCTATTCTCAGTTCACTGTTGGACAGTTTCATCATATGGGGATCAAAGAATTGCATAGTATTTTTTGACCCTTATAGTGTTGTTCCAACATATTGTTTTGTCATGAATAGCTACATGTCAGCTTGAAACATAATTAACTCAGTGCACCTTCAAGAAATACCCTTCCTTCTTATTCTTCTTGAATAAGACACTTTGATGAAATTTACAGTAGTAAATATGCAGTAATAGCTTTCAACAATTAAGGCAGTTATACATTATTATTATTACTACTACTACTACTACTACTGTGTTCTTTATAGAGCTCTGTGGATGTTAGCAGCTAAAAACTGTCAAAATTATACAGGTTAATTTTATTTTTTTCCCCTCTGCTCTGCATGTATTAGAATTCAGAGAACCTCTAGTTAGTTTCACAAATTAATCTTCTAAATTCTAAAGGCCTGAGGAAATCTGAAGTCCCTGCTTCCTGGTTGTAAGATGAATCCTAGTGCCTCCACCTGAGGTAGAAGACTGATCAGTCTATGTATACCTTGTAATTAATTGAATTTTCCTTCTATTGACAGTTATACAGTGGTATGGTCTGAATCAGATACAATGAAACAGGGAGACAGAAAAAAGATAATGGGTATTATTGGCATTCAGAACACTGATTTCTCTAACAAAAGTACAACCTTTTTTGTGCTGTAGGAAAATGCTAATACCACAGTCCAAAGGTCCCTGATGAGACATAATGGGCAGAATTCATCATCGCAAGCCATTTTCTGAGACTTTCTACATATTCATATTTGCCCTTGGTTCACATTTTTAGATTATCTTTGCAATCACAGAATAAAAAATGTTTTTAATAAAAAGGAAAAGGTGCTATTCTGTACAGAAACACTGAGACAAAGAGAAAATTCTACAACAAATGTTTTGATAGCAGCACTTCGGAATAGTGTTTTATAACAATGGACCATTTGTAATAATAGAAGCAAAATTGATATATGCTTGCACTATGATCTTCTAGATCATATGGAATATATAAGAAAAGTTTTATGCTATCATTACACACTTTTTTTCTCTGTGATATATATTGCTGTGATGTATCTTCCTCAGAAAAAATGTTTAATTTAAATAAAAAAACCCTGAACATAAGTATCAAAATGACAAAATTAGTCTTTTGTGAAGCTGCCAGATGGTCACCAGATTCAAATATATTTTTCATACAAAGTAATATGCAAAATCCCTAAAGAATTAATATGCTAGTAAAGCTTTTATTGAAATCATTAAAATAAATCTAACTCTCTAAACCTAGCTATAACCTTTATATGGAGGCTCAGTATATCCATAGATGCAATTCAAGCATTTATTTATTTAGCTAATAAAAATGTCTACCAAATAGACACTGATAGTGATAAAGAGAGAATAAAATAGTTTTGAAATGACATTAGAGATCCACATTTAGAATTAATAACATTAGGGTAGTCTCAAATGTATTTATTTTTTAGTATTGTTATCTAGATTTGTAATTCATAAAAAACCATGCATTTTTCTTTTAAAAAATGATTAATGGGCAGGAATATAAGCAGAATAAATCTCCTTTATTATGTCAGAGCTGCATTTTGAAACACTTCTTAAAAAAATTATTACATGTAAAAATACCATTTCCTGCGATACAAAAGCAAAAGTTGAGCTTTGAGTTGGCATCAAGCATATTTTTTACATTTCACTCAATATTACTGACAGCTTATGTTTCTTAACAGCAGGCAAAAGATAGCTGCACAATAAGATGATCTTGGGCATGTTTTTGGCAGGTGTTAAGTCCTTCCCTTAGACACAAGCTAACTCTTGGATAAAGCAAACAGTAGTGGGAACCAAACAGAAATAGTAGTAGTAGTTGAACCAAAACAAAAATAACTTGACTTTAACAATATCTCCTCTATTTCTGGTCTTTATTAGTGAGGATCAGTGAGTAAACAGTTATTTGCTCTTACCAATGAGATATACATGTTTATAATTTCTTTATTCTTTACTTGTTCGCATTTTAAAAAGATGCAAAGGCTATGTATTTACCAAGACACATTGGTGCTTGGTAGAAATCAGATACCTCTTCTATTTTATTATTTCAGAGTTAAACTTGACATACTTTTAGTTTGGTTTTAAGACTGACCAGCTTTGAACATAATTGCTTTTGTCTGGCTCCAATTTTTTTTTTTTTTTTTTTTTTTTTTAATAAAGGATAGAGATGGCTGTGTGCACAAACTCTTACCTTTGCCAAAGCTTTCATATTAATGTCTTAGCTTTTCACCTTTCCTATTCAGCATATAGGACATAGTCATTAAGGGAGCTTGTAGATGTTTTGCTGAAACGTAAAAAAAAAAAAAATGAAAGTGCTTTATGCTCAGTTTCCTGGTCACCTGTGGCTATGAAACAAAAACTACAAATCTCATTATCTGCCAGATTTCAGCTTTACATGATACTTCTACATTTCCTGAAATCTATCACTTTTCAACACATATCTACTAGCCAAGTTTTTCAAGTATTTCCGACGACAGAAGTCCTTCCAAAAGAAGTTTTACAGATGTATAATTTTAGTCCAACAACATTGCATTGGTGATATTACAGCCATGCTATCTTGTCATACTCAGTCTCATTCTTCACATGTCAAAGGCCTTATTGAAGTCCAGGTAGACAATATCCACTGCTCTTCCCTCATGTGCCAGGCCAGTCCCTTCATCACAGAAGTTCATCAAGTTGGTCAAACATGATTTCCTCCTGGTGAATCTATGCTGACTACATCTGATGACTTTCTTGTCCTTCATGTGCCTGGAAGTGATTTCCAGGTTTAGTTGCTCCATCACGACCCGACTGGACAAAGCCCTGCCCGACCTGGTCTGAATTCCTTGTTGACTGTTTTAAACCCCAGGCTTGACTATTGAGATACCAAGGTCCCTTCCAACTTGCATCATTCTGTGATTCTAAGAAGAAAACGGAATATTGTCTCAGCATTATTTTTTTTATTTTTATTTTTTTTCTGTCACAAAACCTGTAATGAAATCAGGACAAATAAAATCAATCACAGTCAGATAAGACTGTGATTCTACTGGCTTATGTAATTTCGTAGAATTATGCTTGCTTGTTTGTTTTTTTCACTACACTCTATCCCTGGAGATGGAGTTATTGCTGATCAATTTTATAAAGACAGAGGGTTTAAATATATAACCTCTGACTGTATTGTAACTCAGAGATATTACATTATCATCTATCAACAGGAATACAATCAGATCTGAAGCACAAATTGTTACTCAGATGTCATGCAAGTTCAAAATAATTTAAGGCTGATTTGGTCTTACTTTTTTTTTTCTTTCATGTGTCACAGCCTCATTACAATTAAACTTAATTTGTCTTTAAAACTTTATGTACTACAAGGCAGAAAAGGTTATAGTATTAAATAAAAAATCTTGATTGCAAACCTGCAGTTAGTACTTTGTCCTACATTGCTCCACTGGAAATAGGTGTGAATAAAATTCACGCTTTCAGTCACACTATCTATATCGGTCACTTCACTGCCCTCGGAGAAAGGGAGCATGCTGCATTGAACTTGCATCCAAAACAATGTACCATCTTTAAGATAACAGTGGAGTGGCACTTCCACACAAATTTGTGGGATGGTGAATAGGGTCAAGTCTTTGCTGACTCCCTCAAACATCCACCTCACCCCATACTCACCAATCTTTCATCGTTGTTTCATTGATTTTGTTGTTTTCTCTTTATAGCTAAATATATTACACAGCTTAAACAACATATCCTATCTTGCTATTATTAAAAACCCAAGATGAATACTTACATGATTCGTACTTTTCCTTCACTTATAGTTCTGAGAACTAAATAATATCAACTATAAATATAAATATTTTTTACAGGAAATTGTCTCTGGTTGGTTGATATCTTTCTTAAAGATTCAGGTCAAAAATTGACACAGCTTTGCAGTTGAGGTCTCATAAATGTTGATTAAAGAGAACAAATACATCGCCATTTGTTGTAGACTACTATGTACACTTTATTATGATGTCTGACTTTTTCAGAAAGGTGACGGATGATTTGTGTTCAGTTCATGCTCTATTATGACATCCAGATCCTCTTCTAAAGGCTGTTACCTGACTAGCTGTCACTCAGTCTGTAACTGAGCAGTATGTTACACCTTTCTAAATGTAGTGTCCTATTTAATGACACTTTTCTGTTTTTTTGCTGGTTTTGTTTTGTTTTGTTTTGTTTTGTTTTGTTTTAAGGCAAGCTCTCCAATTCTTCAAGATCACTTTGCTTTCTAAACCTGTGTACTTACAGTTCCTCCCAGTGTAGAGGCTTAAAAATCGGACTTGCTATTTCAACATACAGCTTGTTTAAAAAAAATGCACATGAAAAGAATTGTAGAAGTCTCTATACATCTTTCAAATCTGAATTTGAAAACACTAACTACTCATACTGTCCAACCAGCTCTGACCCTGTCCCATAATATTTTTAGTTGGACAATGTTTTCCAGGGTTGCCTACGAGGCTCTCATATGTTGATTAGCGTTATTAATATCAAAAGCCTTATTGAAGTCAAGATCTATAGCTGTTCCATTACATCTTTTTTATTTTTTCAGATTGCAGGATGTGGTTGGTTGACCCTGGCTAGATGCCAGGCTTACCAAGCCATTCTATTACTCCCCCACCTCAACTGGGCAGAGGGGAGAAAAACATGACGAAAAGCTTGTGGGTCAAAATAAGGACAGGGAGATCACTCATCAATTGCCGTCACAGGCAAAAAAGGCTTGACTTGGGGAAATTAATTTAATTTATTACCAATCAAATCAGAGTAGGGTAATGAGAAATAAAACCAAATCTTAAAACACCTTYCCCCCACCCCTCCYTTCTTCCTGGGCTCAACTTCACCCCTGATTTTCTCTACCTCCTCCCCCTGAGTGGTGCAGGAGGACGGGGAATGGGGGTTGTGATCAGTTCATCACATGTTGTCTCTGACACTCCTTCCTCCTTACATTCTTCCCCTGCTCCAGCGTGGGGTCCTTCCCACCGGAGACAGTCCTCCATGAACTTCTCCAACATAAATCCTTCCCATGGGCTGCAGTTCTTCAGGAACAGACTGCTCCAGCGTGGGTCCCCCACGGGGTCACAAGTCCTGCCAGAAAACCTGCTCCAGCGTGGACTCCTCTTTCCACGGGTCACAGGTCCTACCAGGAGCTTGCTCCAGCATGGGCTCTCCACAGGGTCACAGCATCCTTTGGGAACATCCACCTGCTCTGGCGTGGTGTCCTCCACGGGCTGCAGGTAGATATCTGCTCCACTGTTAACCTCCATGGGCTGCAGGTGGACAGCCTGCCTCACCATGGTCTTCACCAGGGGCTGCAGGGGAATGTCTGCTCCGACACATGGAGCACCTCCTCCCCCTCCTTCTTCACTGACCTTGGTGTCTGCAGGGTTGTTCCTCTCACATATTCTTACTCCTCTCTTGTGGCTGCTGCTCTGCAGCAGTTTTTTTCCTCCCTTCTTAAATATTTTGTCCTAAAGGCACTACCACCATCGCTGATAGGCTCGGCCTTGTCCAGTGGCGGGTCCGTCATGGAGCTGGCTGGTATTGACTCTATTCGACATAGGGGAAGCTTCATGCGGCTTCTCACAGAAGCCACCCCTGTAGTCCCCCCGCTACAAAAACCTTGCCACGCAAACAGAAACTCAATACAGAGAACCAAAGCTACATGAAGTATTCAGGATGAGATTTTATGCAATAGCAAAATATTGTTCTCTATTTTATTTTCATTTACTTCCCTCTTAATTCTTAATGTTTATTTTACTTTTTGAATGTACTAAGTGCTCAGATTAAATTTTTGTGGCATTATCTTTCATGATGCCAAAGTGTTACCCTTATCTATCAATTCAGAGCACGTCATTTTATATGTGAAGTTAGAATTATTTTTGCCTTGTGCATCATTTAATATTTATCTACATCAAATTTCATCTGCCAGTCACTCCATGTTATAAGATCTTTCTCCATTTTTTCACAGTAGACCCTTGTCTTTACTATTTTGAAAGAGATCTGTGTCATTAATAAACTGTCTCACCCTACTGATATTACCATTCTCCAGATTGTCTGTGAATGTGTCTGACAGCACAGCTCATTCCAGAACTCTGCTGGTGACTTTCTGTCAGTGCTGGAACTAACAGTTTACTTACATTTCTAGTTTCTGGTTTTTTAACAAATTTTTTGTCTGTGAAAGATCTTTCGTGCCATGGCTACCTAATTTCTGCACAAAGCTGGTGACAGACTTTGAGAAAAGCCCTTGCAATGTCCACGCAGACAATATCAAGTGAGTCATCTTTGGGGAAACAATGTAATTTCTCTTTCAATAACTCCAAAAGTTTACTAAAGACCATTTTGTTTTACAAAAGCTATGATGACTTTCCCAGGTATACCATCACTATTCACTAATTCTGTTCTTTGCTACCTTGGCCAGAACTGCATATTAGATTTACGAATCGGTATTTTCCTAGATCATATTTGAAACTCTTTTTAAAAATTGGAATCCTCTGGGCCTTAGGTACAAAAGCAGTTTTAAAGGAAGATATTAGACACCACTCTTCTTAGGTCAGGTGTTTCAGTCTTGCCTTCCTTAAATCTTAGTCACTTGCTATTTTTCATTTTTGTCTACTTGTTCCATAGTCACAGCCATTTCTAGTCTTATGATGATGACTTTTGAACTTGTTCTTCTCTTTATCCTGTCTCCTGGTGCTTCATATGGCAAGGATCTAACAGTTGCTTGGCTGCAGCTGTAAACTTCAGACTAAAAAACATGAGTTGCCTACAGATGGAAAGAGAGAATAAGCAAACTCGGCTCTTTTTCTTGGAAACAAATGGCCTTTCTGGGCAGGTACCCTCAATGTATACATGACTGTTGCAGTCACACTCTACACCTGTTTCCCTTACCTTCTGACTGTCCTTTCCATTCAAAACCAGACTGGCCTAACATCTTGAAAAGAAATAGCATAAGATGTCTTTGCGCTGGAACTAGTGGCTGGTGACTTCATGATGCAATTCATTTATTGCTGCATCACACTGTGTGATTCATGTTTTTTTCAGAGTTTTTTTAAGGGTCTGGCTAGGTTAAGATAGGCTCTCATTCACCCCTGGGAACTTCCTGTGCGTCACAAAGGCAGCAATTTCTATGGTGACTGTTCTTAGGTGCTGAAGGGAAAGGATAGTTGATAAGCCATATTAAACTTAAAAAGATTGAAATCTATTTATAGTTGCAAACTCAAGCTGTGATACTAGACAGTGTTGTTTCAACTGTTCAGAGAGGGCAACTGGTGCATGACTTTCAGCATCAAAGGAGTGTGCTGTCATACAGAATTAAACCCAGTCCTTTATTATCATCTCCTTTGGGATCTGGCTAAGGATCACTGCCAGTTCAAGGTCCTTCCTTTTGCTTTATGTCTTCATGAGGATGTTAACTATGATTGACAGTCATCTCATATGCAGGATAAAGTCCATTTTTCTTATCTCATTGATTGATTGGTATTGAAATCTACATGGAAAAAACCTTTTCATCATCCAATAAGATGCAATTTATGTTTAAGCATCTAGACCTCAGAGCTGGACATTCATAAGTCAGATGTCACTCCAACGTAAGCTATAATGGAGCAACTTCTGATTCTTTAGCAATGACGGCTTTTATTCCTTGAACAGATTCCAACCTACTAGTTTTAATTCTCTGATTTATGTCTCACCTAATCACAATAGTAAAGCTCAGCCTATCTGTTCAGGCCTCACCTAAACATTGATGATGGTCTGTAAACCTTCATAAAATCATAGAGGTGTCATTCTCACATGAAAACTGACATTCAAAGCAATAGCAACCAAAACTTGCTATGAGTTCCTTGCTTTGTATCCTCCTGCTGTAGATAGCCCACACTCCGCCAGAGTTACCATGATCTTGAGATATGTGTGTTCCAGATGAATGTCACTCTGGCTGGCAGCCGTTTTGACATCCATACATTCATCAAACAGCATGAAATTATAGAGGCCTGGAAAGCTGATGCTTAGTAGTATGATCATACAGCTATTGATTGCATGAAGGTATCCAAGACCCGTCACCAGCTAACTAGGTAGTACAAAAAAGGTTTCTTGGAGTTGCCTGTAGCATTAACATTCATGTGGATTATAATAAATCAAACCAAAAAGCAACCACCCCAAAACCAAAAAAAGAGGTTAGCAGCTAATAGCTAGAGATACTTGAGACAAGTAATCCATATCTGTATTCATTTTTCTGCTAAGCTTTTCTTTTTCCTCCTTATTACAGTTCCTTGATATAGGTTTCTGCTGTTGAGGTGAAGGGAAATAGTATTGCCTTTGAAAAAAAATCTTTTTCATACAGATGGCTAGGTGTGTGACTTCATCCTCAATGAATTATTTCTTAAATAAATCTTGCCATAAACTTTACCACACCAGAAGGGAAGACTACTCCATTTTATGCCCTGTGTGAGTCTGTCTGCTCAAATTATGATGTGACTGTTGTGATGTAGACTTCTTTGCAACACAAATTTAGGAAAGGCAAGCAGCTCATTTCTCTGATTATTAGGCAATAGTAAGGATGCATAAAGGCGTAAGGATGCATAAAGGCATAAGGATGCCTTTCATAATCTTTTGTTCTTCATGGTACTCTGTCAAGTCCACAGGTATTTTCTGATCCTGGCCTAGCTTTTTATTCAAGTCTCTCTATTGTTAGAAGCAATTCAGTTCTGTAGATTAAAAATTGTAAAAAAAGCTACAATTTTAAATGAATCGTGTGCATAATTAAAGATATAGTCTCCTGTTTATGCAGTGTGTCATTAAATTCAAAGTATTTAGCATCAGCTTTGCATTTTAAAAATACAGCTTTCCTCAAGAAAGTTGTCATGAATAAAAAAGAATTTTGGGGAGCTGTGTAGAGAATGGTAAGGGTTTTGAACAGGTAAGTAAATATAAAAAACACAGACATGAAATCTGATGGAGTTTTAAAAATAACTCTATGGATTAGAATTACAAATCCCATTAACAGTCATAAAGATAGTTATTTTTTTGCTGAATAATCAGTAGTTAAGTAATCAGTTATCAGATAGCTAACTCTGCATAGAATTGGGCCACTTCACATCCAACATCTACTGTGACTGAAACCAAAAAGGGCACACTCTATCTCCAGCTAGACTTAAAACACAAAGAGAAAGTAATGATGCTTTGATAATTTAAACATTTTAGCTAATATCTTCATAACCAAACTGTACTTCACATCTAGCTGTATTCACTAATAAGTGTTTACACTTGGTAATGCCAATAATTTGGTTTCATGAACATTGCACATGTGGGAAGTACAGGGAAAGAGAAAAATAAAGAAAACTGAAGATCTGATAAAACAAACAAATTAGCCAAAAGACCTTTTAGAAATGTTGATTTTTTTAGAATAGTTGTTTGTCATATGATGCAAGTATGTTTTTAAATGCCTAAAGTTTTTAAAAATAGGAAATAAATAGACTCATTATTAAAAGGAATAAAATAAGTATCCTGACTTAGGATTCAAAGGGAAGGCAGTGATAAGCCTTTCAATAAGTGCAAAGGAAATATATATGAACGAAATCCGAAGAGACTAAGTAAAATGTGACTTCAGATTTTCTTTTGTTTTGTTGATTTATACTTGCAACACCCAGAAAAACAGGAGCAGAAGTCTATTAGGATAAGTCATCTATTCTGATAGATGACACTAGATAATATTTGATCAGGAATTTTATTATCAGCTCATCGCGAATGCAAAATTTGCTTGCTGGGGCATAAATGGTGTAGGTTTATTATATAGGTAGGTATGGCACTTTTTATTATAAAGCGTCACTTCACAAGTTAAAATAAAATTTAAATCTTTACTTTTATTCCATATATTTCTTTCAATTTTTCATGCATTTTGAAATCCAAATCATAAATTATACAGATAGATCAAGGATCATGAATAAGGAATGAGTTTATATGTATGTGTGTACACATGCAAATAAAAAAGAAATTTGAGTAGTGCATACTGATAGTGGAGAAATTAATATTTTCAGATAGTGTGTTTGTAAATGGAAAAATCAGATACCGAGAGTTTCTGTTTCTGTTTCCAAATGTTTTCAGGTATGACATAGCTAGTCACAATGTTTTTGGTTAAAACTCCTCTTATTCTCAAAATGCAATAGATCATGTTCTGATATGCATGCTTGTGCAATTCTACTGTTTCATGTACACTTAAGCTATATAATTGTAAAGAACAATAACATATTTATATCCAATTTGAATTAAGCTTTTAAAAGGTACACCTAGCTGTGTCTTTGCTAAGACACAGGAAAGAGGAAAACCAGTTTTGTGACTAAATGAAACACAGGTTTTGGAGACCAAGGCCAGTTGACAGCTTCTTACATCAGATCAAAGAATGAACTCTGTAACTCTGTTTTGAATAGGTAGACAACAGGGGTTTTTACTATAAAAATGGTACCAAGATGTTACAAGTATGGATATTTGTAGAAGATTTTAAGCTCCTTCTGCTATAAAAACACAAGTAGTCATCACCATTAATCATGGCACCATGGAAATGAAAGTAAAGGTTGAGCAATATATATCAGAGAAATGCTGTAAAATTTAATTTGCTAAGGCTGAATCTACTGTTATTTTTAGGACTCCTGGTTGCAAAATGTTAACTCAGCAAAAAGAAATCAAAATCTTGTTCACCGGCAAAGAGAAAGCACACAATATATATAAATAAGGACAAGAATTAATTCTTAATATAAAAGAAATCTTAACAGTTTAATTCAAGAAACATTATTAGTCTACGTTTAATTATTACAGAAAAAGAAAGAATAATAGTGCAGTTAGAGTACTTTTATACAGAAGTCTCAATGGTAATAATAATAACAGTAGCTATAACACTATTAAAATTGTAACACAGTTCTTAGTTTCTGTCTCTTGGTGTTATGCTCACCATTCTGTTGCTCCTTTAGATCTTGAAATCAGTAGTTTTCAACTGCTGGAGAGGTTAACACCATAAGTCATCAACCTATGCAGTCTTTCTTTGGCATGAATATGATGATGTTGCTGCTTTCTTCTTGTTCCCCTAAGACCCACTTTGGAGGAATTTGGAACATTTTTACATGTTTCTTAACACACTTTTACACCTTCATCTTTCTTTATTGATCTGCAGCTACAAATCACATTGCATTCAAATTTACTATATATGGTATGCTCTATGTATATTAGATACTGTTTTTTTGCTCTCTTTGTTATCCCTAAAGCCAATTTTGTCTAGCTCCAAGTCTACATTTCTTGACCTATGGTGAGTGGTTTATACCTGTGGAGTTCCCAGTACCAAGCCTGTACCTCATCTCTTATCATACCATGCTGTCTACCCCTGTAAATTGCATCCTGTCTCTCCATTTCTCAAGGCCTCTGCAATTATACCAAACCCACATTCCCTTATCCGACATAATTTTGTAGAAGTCATAAACATCTCATTCTAATAGAACAACTACTTGTTACAGCTATCTGTATAAAACTATGGTTGTACTATGCAAAGATAAACAAAAGTAAACCAGCCATGGAGAAATTGCTGTCACAGAAACAAAGTAAAACAAAGCTGCAGCCACACCAAGAAAAGTTCAGACAGGGCAAACCTGGCAAACACCAATCCTGAGGCCTTGCAAATTCAGTACAAAGGTCATGACCTATTACTACGAACGGCAATACCGCATTACAGGGCTATGTGTTTACAAGGTAGTAGGGGACCAGAGGCGGAACAGTGAAGTCAGCTGTAACGGAGAGTTATTCTAGGTGATTGACTGGGCTTTCTAGAGGTGTTTGGCTGTAGTGAGACTTATTAATATGTAGATGTATTTAAACATTATATGTATAAGAAAATATCCACAGTATAAATAAATGACTGCTTTCATGATATTCACTTCTCTCACAGCACATGTTAAATGGTTGTAAGGTTGACAGCAAATATTCATTTCTCAGAAATTACTCTTCCAGTATTGCACAGTAAAAAACAAACAACCCCCAAAACGTAGTGAAGCTTTATACATAATTGTCTGTCTGTATGCATTATTTGAGTATATGTTTGTGTATATGGACTATATGTTTTCATATATGTGTGGGTAAGTAAAGCTGTTGTGTTTGGTGATACTAATTCGTCATATTCTGAAGGCCAAAATTGCTTTCTCCTATGTGTGTCTGGCAATCTGCTGCATTTAATAATACACTCTCTCAGTGTACATATCTCAAGTGAGCACTGAGGCAGTCCGCCCAAGGAAACATAGTTAGATCTCAGTGGGAATGAGCAGGGATGTGTTTTTCAAGGCTTGAACATTCACACCTGAAATCCAATTACATGTCCATAATGGATTTGATTCATGCCTGCTTTACGCCTTTTCATCTACAGTTACACATGTTTTAACAGGCCTCTAATCATCTATGCCTTAAGTGACTGTCATGCATTTAACCATGTTTCTGTTTCAGCTCATCCTGAGTGTCACTCTCTTCCAGGATGTAGATGACTTGTACTTTTCATCAAAAGGTGTGATTATGGTCCATCCTGAGCAGAGCAGGAAACTCTGAGCAGGGTCATTGGTGTTGTTGCTCTCCATGTCAGATTTCAATCGGAAAAGAACTGTGAGATGATGCATAATTAGAAGAAGGTGGGAAGCCCAATACTGTAAAAAATTTCCTTTCATCATCTCACTAAATTCCTAAAGAAAAATTTGCAGATCCCACAGATTGAAGCTCAAGCAGGTAGATTTTCCTTCTAGTTTTGCCACAGGCCAACATGATTGTTTAAATCATCTACATTTTTTCAGCAATTGCGGAGGAGCAGATAAAAATTTAATCACTGAAATTTTGCATAAGGTCACACACAGTAGCACAAAACTTGGGTGCTATACAATTGCATGGCTTAGAGTTTTTCAGATGGCTTTGATTTCTTTACTTGTTTGGATTTTTAAGCATGTTCTGGTGCACCTGACTTCATAATTTTGCTCTTAATTTGGTTTTGTAAAGTTTTGTGATTTTGGGTAACTGAAGTATTAGTAAAATTCTTTGTACTATCAAGGAAAAACATTTTGTGACAGGGAAATAGATAAGTGAAAAATTATTTGTAATTGACAGCATGTGAGTGAAACATTAGGAGAGCTAAACATCTTTTGGTTCGCTCTTTTCCACTTTGTTTCATAGCACACAAGTTATTTTTGTAGAAAGACCATTTATATGCAGGAGACAACCTTCACATATTGAAGCAATCATATTGTTTAATTTGTACTTAAAATACATATTTAATGAGGAAAGAAAACATAGTGAAGACTAAACCTGAACATGATTTATCCAAATCAATGCCCTACTCCAAACTGCATTAAAAAGTTTCATTCTGCAGCTCTGTGAGATGAAATAATATAATGCAAGTGTCAGAATTTATGTGAAATATAATAAATGCATACTGTGCTTAGACTTTAGGGGATATTCTACAGTGTTTTATGATATATTGCATCTTTACACTTATTTGTATAAACACATGGAAATTATGATAATAAAATATGGGAATGTATTATTGTGATCTTCCTTACAATTTCAAAATCAGAACTAATGTGATAGTCTATATTTCTAAAATGTTCAGTGATTACACTTTGCTTTTAAGACTTATGTGTAGTAATAGATAAACAAAAGAGGAAATTGCAGGAAGACAAGAACATTATTTTGTTAATTAAGTAAAAAAGGCAAAAGTAAACCTGTTTTGCAGGTTTCATTGACATGTAAATCAAATTTGCACCATTCTCATATCTTAAATTCTACTTTACTTGGTCACTGGCCCAAACTGTCTGAAGAATGTTTTACACTTTATTTAAGTTTTTAGCCAATATCTTCATGCTTCTAGGTGAATAAGAATTTCAACAAGAAAGTCATTAAGCACACACCTTTGGAAGCAAGCTAGCTTATTTAAAACTGGTCTAAAAGTCTTTCAAATTTATCTGTAAAGACATTCTTCCTTTCTTTTCTGTTATTTTATTGACAGCACATTTTGCTATTAAGTAAAATTAAAATAGTTTTTCTGGAGTAAATTATTTATATGTTATACACTGTGATTTAAAAGTAAGTCACATAGTACTGCAGAGGGAAAACTGCAGCTACGCTTTTCTACTATTGTCTTTACATTTTAATGGAGTTTTTACAGAATCTCCTCATTGTATATTCATTACAGATGATGCCTAAGCCAACTGACAGAAAATTTTCTGTTTACCCGTATATAATTTGAATTAGATCCAAATAATGTCTTGTGCCCCAATGTGTTCTTACAGGGCACTATTACGTACATATTTGAGCAGGTTGCCATATGGTTTTCAGACTAATGACCACAGATTATCTTCACTGATTCTGGTATTCAATTTCAACATCTTTATCAATGTTCTGGACGAGGGGATCGAGTGCACCCTCAGTAAGTTCGCAGATGACACCAAGCTGGGCGGGAGTGTTGATCTGCCTGAGGGTAGGAAGGCTCTGCAGAGGGATCTGGACAGGCTGGATCGATGGGCCGAGGCCAACTGCATGAAGTTCAACAAGGCCAAGTGCCGGGTCCTGCACTTCGGTCACGACAACCCCAGACAACGCTACAGGCTTGGGGAAGAGTGGCTGGAAAGCTGCCCGGCGGAAAAGGACCTGGGGGTGCTGGTCGACGGCCGGCTGAACATGAGCCGGCAGTGTGCCCAGGTGGCCAAGAAGGCCAACGGCATCCTGGCCTGTATCAGGAATAGTGTGACCAGCAGGAGTAGGGAGGTGATCGTGCCCCTGTACTCGGCACTGGTGAGGCCGCACCTCGAATACTGCGTTCAGTTTTGGGCCCCTCACTACAAGAAGGACATTGAGGTGCTGGAGCATGTCCAGAGAAGGGCGACGAGGCTGGTGAAGGGTTTGGAGAACAGGTCTTCTGAGGAGCGGCTGAGGGAGCTGGGGTTGTTTAGCCTAGAGAAGAGGAGGCTGAGGGGAGACCTTATCGCTCTCTACAACTATCTGAAAGGAGGCTGTAGAGAGGCGGGTGCTGGTCTCTTCTCCCAAGTAACAAGTGATAGGACGAGAGGAAATGGCCTCAAGTTGCGCCAGGAGAGGTTTAGATTGGATATTAGGAAAAAATTTTTCACTGAAGGGGTAGTCAGGCATTGGAACAGGCTGTGCAGGGAAGTGGTGGAGTCATCATCCCTGGAGGTGTTCAAAAAACATGTGGATGAGGTGCTTCGGGACATGGTTTAGTGGGCATGGGTACTGGGTTGATGGTTGGACTCGATGATCTTAGAGGTCTTTTCCAACCTTAATGATTCTATGATTCTATGACTCTATGATTCTATGATTCTATGATTTTTTACTGATATAGGTCAAGAATAGCTCTACTCAAGTGCTTACAGATACAAAGATGTAAAATCAAGGTAGATGATATAAGGATCAAGCCTGTAATCCTTAAAGTCAATCATATTTACCACTTTGTTTTAACACAGATAAATTTCATGGCACAGAATGGCACAGGATGGAAATATATTAATTATCACTGAGATATAAAGGACATTTTCAATGTAAGTATAGGATTTGAGAAAGTATGTTCAGGTGTGGGAGATTAGAATTTAAAGCTGAGGTAGGTAGACTTCTATAACCAAAAAGATTAAATATGTAATTAGTTTTTGTGTTGTGCTTTTTATTTTTGGAAATTTAAACCATGAGAAGCATTGCTAAATAAGGCTCAAAATGTATGTGCTGTCATCACTGTCATTATTATTATGGCTTTTGGGAGAAATTATTTTGTTTTCTCACCATGATCACTCATAAAATATGAACATTTAATATAGTTAAATGCAAATACTTTAATAAGTAATTTTATTAAAACTATTTAATGATTCAATTTATAATGTTAAGACAATTCTCCTATATGGCTGTGGTGGGTTGACCTTGGCTGGCTGCTAGGTGCCCACCAAGCTTCTCTCTCATTCCCCCTCCTCATCATGACAGGGTGAGAAAGTATGATGAAGAAAATCATGGATCAATATAAGGACAAGGAGATTGCTCACCAATCTCCAATCTCCCTAACAGGCAAAATAGTCTCAACTTGGGGAAGATTAATTTAGTGCCAATTAAAAATAGAGTAGGATGGTGAGAAACAATGATAAAAACTTTTACTCAGGCCCAACTCTTTTACCTCCTACCCCACCAAGCAGTGCAGGGGGATGGGGAGTGGCGGCTGCAGTCAGTTCATTAACAGTTTCTCTCTGCCACTCCTTCCTCACACTTTTCTCTTGCTCCAGTGTGGAATCCTTCTTTTGGGATACAATCCTTCATAAACTGCTCAAATGTGATTCCTTCCTATGGACTGCAGTTCATGGCTTCTTTCCTTGTTATTCATGGACAGTAAATTATGAAGTTTGGTGTCACATGCTAACATTCTTCTACTTCCTAGACTGTAGGTAGTTCAAATCTCTCCAAAATAGCAAGATTGTTTCTTTTTTTAGTTTAAATTTTCATTTATTGTCTGGCTCAAAAATATACATTCTAGTTTAATACAAGGTTACTTAAATTTTGTTGTATTTAGAATATTATCACAGTATTTATTGGAAAAAATGTAATTTTGTGAGATGAAACATAGACAGGTATGACATAATCTTCTGAAAGCTAACCTATTTGTGAGGTAATAATTTAAACAATTTATTTTTAATAGATTGAGGTATTAGACGAAGTGATAGGAGGTTATTTCAACATGATAATCCTTACGTATTCTATTTACTTCAACAGGGCTAGAATTTCAGCCTTGAATTTTGTTTTACTAGAGTAATACAGGGAATTATTTAGAAAACAATTTGTTTCTTACTTCAAAAGTACACTTGGGCCAACAAGCCATGTAGTTGTATGTTTTACAAACACAGTAAGAAGAAAAAGTTGGGGGAAAATGCAACTTTCAGAGTTAGTTTGAGTTAATCTGGAAATATGAATGCAAAGATTTCATATTCATAATTTTTTCTTATTCATAATTTAAACACAGGGCAAACTTGCTTGCATGTTTTTATTCAGAATGAAGTTAACCTCAATATATTTAAATTCCTTTGTAGTATATAATATTATCTAAAAACTGTCCAGAGTTATATAAAAACTTGGTATTATGACAATGCAATGTCCATGTAATATTACTACACTTTTGTTACAGGAATATACTTTCAGCCACAGTTCATTCATTTTCATCATGTACATAAAAAATCTTGTATGTATAAATATATATAAGCAGTTTATATGCCTTAATATTTTAGTTAAGAGATTTTCTATATGAAGCAGGGTCCTTCTTATGACATCAAACACTTCAGGACACAAGGGATACAGTTCATTTGGCCATCCTCTGATGTCTATTACTGTATGAGATGCTCAGGTATTCAGAAGTCCATGCAAGGTTAGCAGGTATGACACAGGAAAATCCATACCCTTCTGGAGAGGCAGTTAGAAGTCAGGCAGCATTCAAAGGTATCTTAAATGACAGAAAATATCTGAGTGTGGGCATCTGAATTTAGCCCAAAGAAGGATACACTATATCCTGACTTACTGTTTGCTTTTCCTCTAAAAGTTAATTTCCATAAATACGATCTTCCATTAGCACAGTAACAGTAACATACCTGCTTTATCAGAGTTCCTAACTTGGGTCAGTATGGCTCAGACCTCTCCATTTTCTATTCTGAATAGCATTAAACAGTAGTTGAACTCTGAGGTTGTATACATTTCTAGCAAATTAATTCCACTCATATGTTATATTTTTCTGAGGATTTACTTCTATAAATATTTAGGCATCTCCGTGTACCTCTGGAGGCTTTCCAGTACTCACTTCAGTTGCCTGGTTGCACAATACAGTGTGATGCCAAGACTTGTCACCCTTCTAAATGAAATATTTTGTGCCCTTGGAACTATTTTGCCATAATAACAAGAAAGCTACAAGCTGAAATACTCCACTTCTCAGAGAAAACAGGTGCTTATGGACCTTTCTGCTGCTGTTGACACACTGTTAGTACTGAAGGAAACTATCTTTAAAATTGATTTCATAGCTATAGAACGCATGAAATATAGCTTTGCCCAACAAGTTCAGCCAAAAATAACATTTGAGTTAGAACTACTTAGTTTAGTTATAAGGATATAGATTTCCCATAATGAATTCTTTTTTAAGGTCATGAACACAAATGCTGCTTTGTTATTTTGTTACTGTTATCTCTTGGATATTCCACTGGCCAAAACATCATTACAAAGGCGTATGAATTCCCTCAGTTTATCTTGTACAATGATGTTTGAGTTGGGACATACAGAATTAATTAGATTTTTTTTAATATCTACCTTTTCTGAAGTTTGAATGTTTCTCATATTTTGTTCATGTTTTACATGAAGTTTAAGTAAGAAGAATTAAAATGTCAGAAAACTCTTGAGGAATTATGCTGTTAAATAAGTAATTTTCAAGGGCCTGAAATGAATTGCCTGAAGTACTACACGATAACAGCAGAGCTGAGATCTAACTCTCCAGATTCCTACCTAGGGCTCTGTCGAGAGAATGATTTGTGTTTGAATAAATGGATGTGCACCTTTGATATGTAACCACTTCTTCATGTAACCCTTTACTTCTTGTGCTCTATCAAGCCACATATCCACTTTGGATTAAGTAATAAAATTAACTTAATCTTTAAAGACTGTAGGAGGTAAGACAAACAGGGTAAACTAAGTATGTTTCTCATGCTTGAATTTCTGAGGGCAAAAAAATTAATGTGCTCATTTAATAAGTAAAATTCTCAGCCCTTATTTAAATTGGAGCTCTTATCTGGTGATTCATGTATTCTTAGTTAGTTTATATATAACTTGTTTTTAACAAATGCTAACTGGGAGCTTTTCATTTTCAAATTTAAAGAACAGTATTTTCAGACCTTGTTCTGAACAGCAAATCTAGAAGTATTTCTTTACTTTTTACCATTGCTGTGTCTTTTCCACATGTGGGTGCTGCTCACCATTTTAGAAAAAGTGCTTAAAAAGTTTTGAAAAAGAACTCCAAAGATATAAGCACATTTGGAATTATTTTTCATGAATGGCAAGGAAAGGTAGTAATGAATGCATGCTTTTTTGCCTTCTTTTCCATTGTTCTGTTAAAAAAAAAAAATATTGTAATAGTGTATAGTGTTTCTTTGAAGCTTATACTTCCATATTTGTTTCCTACTGATATTATGACAGTTGGAGCAACAGCAGGAGCAATAATGAAAGCTGTATACTTGGCATTTCCCTTTGGCAGAAAATGAGAAATAGAACGTGCTACTATATCAGAGAATTGTCTTAGAAATTGTCCAAAAGTTATTAATTTCAACCTTTTAGTGTGAAAATATGAATGATTGTTCGTCTCCCCTTGCAATTCTGCTTTTTATTGTTTTAATTTTGATTTTCTCTTTCAGACTTAAATCAAGCTGATTGAGAATTCATTAAAAATATGGCTCATGTAAATTTGTAAAGCATTCATTGTGCTTTGGTATTTGATTTTAAAATTAACTTTTAATGCTTTATACTATTCTGTGTATTTAGAAATGGAAACATATTTGCATATATATAAAACAAAAAGAGAAGGAGGAAAATATCTTAATGATTAAGATGGTAAACTGAAACTTAACATGATGCGTAGACACTTGCTGAAGACTAAAATCTAACTTGGCAACAAGCTTCTTATCTGACTGACTGACGATTGTGGCAGCTCTGTTAACTCTGAAATCATCATTATGTTTTTGTTTTCATGGGTCTGCCTCTACATAAGAAACAAAACTGTGTTTAATAACGTGTTCATTGCCTTACTGTGGATGTATTTAAATTACTTAAAATACACAATTAGTATAGAACTACTTTACATCAACAGCTACCAGTAAAAATGGCACTTCATAGTAACAAGAGTTTTATTATTCTAATTTTTGCAGTTAATTCTGTGTTTTTTTCTAATTGTAGCTTCCAGTCACTCTATGTCCATTCTTACTACATTTATACATTTTCAGAAAGTTATGCCTTATATAACTATTCTAAGATCAGTGTCAAATCTCTTCTTAACCTTTACTACAGAAACAAAATGAACTGATTTTCTTAAGATTATTGCTTTTGTTTTCTTTTAAAGATCTCAAATTGTTTGGCTTTAATTAACTTGCTGAGGAATGACTATGTTGGATATGGCAAGTACATTCAGTGTAGAGAATACAGAAAAGCTATGTTATCATAGGCAATCCAAAGAATGGAAGTGATGGGGAAAAAGACAATCTGTGTTTACTTACATGAGAAATGTTTGAGGCATGGGGCAAGCATTAGAGGGGACTAAAAGGAAAATAGGTTCCTGAGAGTGAGAAATATAAATCATAATGCCAATATTGAAAAATAAGCAAATTTATTTTTATAATTGCTTTTTAAGTAGCTGCAATTGTTGGTAAAGGTAGTACCAAAAGCCTTCGACATTTCTTCAAAATAAGAAACAGAATAATCCATGTGTTTTCAGTAAATTTGCTGTCACTCAACAAAAACTTGGAGGAATTAAAATTTTGTCTGTTTGGAGACAGCCTATTTCAGCCTGTGAGTTATGATTTATTCATTTTGCATCTTATTAATTACAGTTGTACCTATGCCAAATTATGAATAATACTGCTATGATTAATGATTTACCTTTTAAGGACTTTGAGGCAAAAGGAATAACTTGTTTCATAAAGGAATATGAAAAAAGAAGATTTTTTTTGCTGTCTTTCACTTTACAAAGTTTAATCTCAAGAGTATCAGCTACTCTATCATTTCACTGGTTTAAGAGGAAAATTGGTCATTAGGTATTCTATATTTAAAAACAATTTATGTTTTCTAAATAACAGTTTTACATAGTATTTTTTTATATCTGAGATGAAATATCTTCATTGAATCTCAAGCAAATTCCTTGGTAGGATGAAAACGTGCATAGACACAGTGTTTATTACCTTTAATGGGTTAAAATCATGCTGAATCATTTTTACTATTTGGAAAACAGCAGATGATCTACAATTGGAATACAATTTATATCTAACTTTGGAAGCTCTTGCTAACTAAAATTTCATTATCTGGATGCAAAGTTTGCTATGAGTGATATTATATATATCCATGATTTATGTATGGGCACAGCCATCTATGCCTTCAGGTACAACTGTTATTCTTAATTTTTTCCTATCCATTTACAGTGGAGGTATATATCTTAGGAATCCTTTATCAGACACTGGTATATCTTGGGCCAGTCTGACCGTTGAGGGAAATTTAGGCAGAACTGTGAAAATAAACAAGATTATTATGTGTAAGAATAAATATACTTTCTTTCAACCTAATAATCTGTTTTAAAGGTCAGAATTTTCACTCTCTTCTTGCTTTCTTACATTGTTTAATAATACTTCAATTCAGTACATGTTTGAAGTTATAATCACAACTGATCTACTGCTAAATTGTTTGTGATTTTGGATCCATCTTCTCTTTTAAGGTAATAATTATACAGTTCTTGACTCTTCTAGATGAATCTTTAAAATGCTTTTTAAAGGAACTTAAAATATTGCATGTCTAATTAATGTAAAAAACCCCACCTTTTTCTCAAATATATATTTAAATAACAGTTAATGTAAGCATAATTCTCCCCTTGTATTGCATACAAGCCCAAAAGTGAGTAAACTTCTTGTAAAAAAAAAAAAAAACAAAGAAAGAAAGAAAAAAATACCACCAGAAACAAATTTGGTTGTACTTGACACCTTTCAATTTTATATCATTTCAAGGAAGATAGTGTTACCTAATGAACAGAGAAATTAATTAGGAAGCTGGATACTACGTGTTTCTCAGGCTATTGAATTGTCTTTCACCCTGTATTTCAGTCAAGAATTGTAGTAATAAGGACTGCCTTCCTTTGTAAAGAATGTTGATATCTTCTATATAAAATTCTTTGTAAACCCAACTGTTACTATTCCTTCCAAAAAAAAAAAAAAAAAAAAAAAGTCCTCTAACATTTCAGAATCAGTAATCAAAAGAAAAAGAAAAACAAAACCAAACAAAACCCCTTCATCTCTTTTTGGACATTTACCTTATTTTAATGTGAGTAGAAGTGGAAAGGCCTATAGAGGGGACTAGGCAACGGGCAACACATAGTGCAGAAACAAGCTTGGCAATACGTAAGGCAGTGTCATGGGTTACCCTGGTAGGCAGATAGGCAGCTCAGCCCCACCCAGCTGCTCGCTCACTCCCCCCCAGTGAGATGGGGGAGAGACTTGGTAGCATAAAAGTGAGAAAACCTGTGGGTTGAGATAAAGACAGTTTAATAGGTAAAGAAAAAGCCGCGCACACAAGCAAAGCAAAACAAGGAATTCATTCACTACTTCCCATCGGCAGGCAGGTGTTCAGCCATCTCCAGGAAAGCAGGGCTCCATCATGTGTTACTTGGGAAGACAAACGCCATCACTCCAAACATCCTCCCTTCCTCTTTAGTCCTCCAGCTTTTATGGCTGAGCATGACATCTTATGGTATGGGATATCTTTTTGGTCAGTTGGGACCAGCTATCCCAACTGTGTCCCCTCTCAACTTCTTGTGCACCCCCAGCCTACTCACTAGTGGGGCAATGTGAGAAAACACAAATCCAAAACATAGCCCCATACAAGCTGCTATGAAGAAAATTAGCTAAAACCAGTACAAACAGTCACCACTTCCACACTATTTAGTGGATCATGTTAACAAGGATGATAGTTATAGGGGATTGGATTCAGGTTCTAATTAAGACACCACTTTCTTTGTCTCTAGATATGTTAGGTCCTTAGGCTTCTACTTTAGTTACTGGCATAGGGGGAAGTAAATATAGCAAATATTTAGTGGCTAGCAAGCAGCATAGCTCTACGGGGTCCATTAACTGTGTTTGCCACATCTCTCCTGTGAACACCTAAAATGTTGGAAAGTTCATAATATGTTATTTAATAAAGTTGAAGTTTAATTAAACATTTTCTCTGATGTTTTTTGTTCCAGAATTTCTTCATTGTTTTCATTGGTGACTTAAGTGAACTGAAATCCACTTACAAATTTACATTCTTGCAAAAAGAGATGCCTAAGGGCTATATTTATAATAAATTCTCATTGTTCCCATTATTTTAAAATGTTCTGTGTTTGTATGATCCTGAGAAGAGAGAGAGAAATGCTGTTACTTTCTTAAAGAATCTTTGCAGAAAATGTCTTTAGTGTCGTGTTTAAAAAAATCCCTCGTGTTTCAGAAAATGTTCCCACACATGTATTTTCTTCATGCTTACTGTTGCCATGGTCTCAGTATTGTGGTCATATTTCTGTAAGGCATTCCTCTGTATTTATAACTTGTACCTAAAAATGATTATCCTCTGTTCACACTAATTTGAAATGGACATTCTTGTGGTTTTTTGAGTTGGTGAAAAGGAGCTGTCTGTAGTTCAAATTTATTCATCCATAGAATTTGTGCATAGGAGTTAGCTAGTTTTATTTCTGTTTCTAGACAATGATCTATGTTTCCTCTTCTACAGGATTTTGGGCTTAGTCACAGTGACTCTTAAGACTTGAAGGCATATTACTGTAGGAGGGTAGGCTAGGGAAACAGCCTATTTTTTAAAGTTTTAAGGAATCCTGGATCCGTGTATGTATTCTCTAATGCTGGTATTTGACATTGCTTCCGTATTATGTTGTTCTTTAAGTGGAATAGATGCTCCAAAACCTGGTTTAAAGCTCTGGTTTAAGCACCTGGCTCGTTTCTTCCAGAAATTTAAACAATATTTAAGAATCTGAAAGACTATAACAATATTTCCACATTTGTGCCTGTAGCAATGGCTTCTTTTGCTTCCAAATCCCTTTGAGCATGAGGTGTCTGTAAAAGAAATGACAGTCAAAAACAATTGTGTGATCATGTTACTTCAAATTTTACATAACAGCAGGGAAAAGTTGCAAAGTAGGAAAATACTATTATATTTGAAGCTAATATGTCAATGAAATGGAGTAACCTGTAAGAGCTGCAAACAGCTTTCATCAAAAGCTTTTATAATGAACACATTTTCTATTTACGGTTTTTAAACTTCAAATTAAGTATCCTCAATTCTATTTCCCTGTTCTTCATATATTTTACTGTAGTTTTACTGAGCCAAAAAATTGTCTCACTTCAGTTGCTCATCTTTAAGAGAAGCTCCTTCAAGGAGGCCCTGTTTCTTATTTCTTTTTTTTTTTTTTTGTATAAGACATGTTTTCACTAACACATGTGCTTTTTTGAAGTTGTTTACTTGATCCGCTTGTAAATATAAGAGACTTCTTACGGGTAGTTCTCTTTTGTGCTTGCATGTTAAAACAAAATTTACTGCTCTCACTTTTTACTTTGTATTTACTATATTGAATGCATACAGTTATAACATATTTAAAAGATAATAAAATAGGTCTTATTAGTAGCGAAAAGAATATGTACACCTAGGCATTTTGGAAATGTCACCTTGACATGTTCCTGACTGCTTGTTCCAGGAAGAATGTCCATACAGAAATTTCTGTTAGTACAACTCTGGTGCTGCCTTTCCCCATTACTTGCTATAGCAATTATGCCAGCAGAAGTATAAAGTGTGGGAGTGGCTAGGACAGACAAAGGAAAATGCTTTTAAGGAAAAAGTAATTATGACAGGAAATTCACTTGCAGAGCTTCCATTAGGTACCTCCTTAGGTGTCTCATATTTTTAAGCTTTTTTGTTTTCACAGTCTATTTATCTAATCATAAGTAATCATTCTGAATTGCTTATAAGGGAATTTTGTCTCATACATTTCAGAAAGCAAACAGGATCATCCTTCTGTAAGAAGTATAACTGATCATCCAGAAACAAATATAATAGGTTTGGAAGTATTTTTGTGTTTCCAATTTTTCTTAATGAAAATTAATTCTTTTCTTTATTTTAATCAGTACAGAGTAAGCATATTTAATGATGATGATCAGATTAGTATTACTGGATTTTTTTTTTAATTGCAAAACAACATTGAATCTGGAGAAGCGTCTCAGAGTTGCTTTTTTTCCCCCAGTATATAAATTAATATTATTTAACCACGTATGGGTATGTTGTTCTTGCTGATATTGGTTCAATCCTTTTAAGTTTTTCCCATGCTGTATTCATATCTATAACCATACAAAACTGTCTTACATTCTTTCTCAAAAATAAACTGACAAACAACCCTCCCTCCATCTAACAAATCTTAAAAATCCTTCTGATGATTCAGAACTTTATCTACAGAGGAACTAATTTTATCTAAATATAGCTATGTAAGCATTAGTCTTCCATAATCCAAACTCCTCATATAGTCAATGGAAAGGGCAACTCTAAATGGCAGTTTGGTCCACCTTAAGACAGGTAATGTGACTTGTGTTCTGGTTGCCATTTTCTGTCAACTGTAGAAGGAGCTATGATTAGAGTGGATGCTGAATGTTTGCAGGGTAAAATTTAGTTTTTTGGGTTTTTTTGTTTTTTGTTTTTTTTTTAATAGTTTCTAATATTTCTTCAAACACAATGTATTTTCCATAAAGGAACTTCTCTTGTGGCACTTCCTATAAGCTTAACCAGGTTTTTAAATCCTTCATTTATGGTTTATATCCAATTACTTTTTTGTAACTTATTTTATTATTAAAAAGGTGAACATTCACATTTGGTTTTAAATTGCAATGTAAAAGAGTTTGTAAATCTAACCAAATGAAGCGTATTTAAATAATACATTACCATATTTTCTCATGCAATAGTCTATCAGGCTCCTCCCCTCCCCCAAAATAAAATTAGCATTAACAGTAAAAGTCTTATATACGTAGTTATTTTTATTGCCAGAAACAAATCTGCTTTTATGCTTCTACATATTTTTCTTGCTTTTATTTGGCTTTATTAGTCTTGATTTAATAATGAAATTTTGCATGTTAACCACTCTTATAATCTAGGAATACTAGAAGATACATCAGGAGCAGATGGAAATGTATATTATTTTATCTACAGCATATTGGCTGAAATTCTTGTAATTATTGAAACATAATATAGATAATGCTGTACACTTTATCTCAAAATCTGGCAGGTCTGCAAAATATGCTGTAAAGGACCTGTATTAGATCACAAAACAAAACCTCTGACCTATCGCCAAAATAATTGTACAGAATTTGTGTTAATAATGTTTTTCATAGCTATGGATATCCTAGGACCATTTAGCTTTTCTTTAAACCTCCCACTCTTCTACCTTTCAATGACAATCCTGTAAATGTTAACTCAATTTTAAAACATACAAGGGGTCTTAGTCCTGGAGTCAATTTTAGCATACTTTTAACAACATAAACATACAAATAGCAGAGATAGCAAAGCAAGGTATTAAAAGCAAAACATTAATTTATAGCAAGAGGCAATATATTATCTTAGATCAATGGGTATTTTATTAAAAAGAGGCTTTTCTTTGGGTTGGAAACTGAAGCAACGTAGTTCAATGTGAGCCTCATATACTCTAGTAGTGTAAGTTCCTCTCTGAAGTTGATAGAACTAGACTCTTCCCACTCCAACTCAGAGAAATGAGATTTGCTAGCTTTCTTTTTTAATGTTGAGAAGGTTTAAACAACTAGCTTAGCTTGGATGCTGCCTTTTTACAAGGCTAAAATTTGGATGAGATGAATTCTGCCTTGAAGATCGAATAGAAATAAACGTCAGTGGATGGAAACCATTGTTTTTTCACATGTTGCTGCCAAAATAGCAGCATAATATGGCTGATGCAGAAAGCCCAAATCTGACCCAAATATTGTTTTTAGCCACAAAATAGAATAACAGTTAATTGCATGTTTATGCAATGGCTGAAGTTGTGTGAAAGTCTGCCCAGGGGTATCTGCAAAATTTGTATAAAGATAAAATGAATAATTTTGTGGAAAATCACTGTGACACTCGGCACTTTTATATCAAGTTGTCTGCAGAAACCCTGGTATCAAAATACAAAATGGTGCAGTGGATATATGTATACATGCATATAATGTACAACTACTTCTCACCAACACAGAACTGTAAAAAGTGCTTGTCTTAGAAGTGTTCTTCTGTAGAAGAATAAACCTGTTTTCATACTTTATCTTATCAAATTACAGTTTCAGTAAATTATAAATACTTTTTCAAACAATTCTGAGGGATACATTTTTAATTTTCTGGGCAATTCAGGATTAGACATTGAGTGAAATCATAAGTTAGTGTTAATAATTTATGTAAGGAAATTTCTGCTTTTGCATTTCTGTGCACCAGCCTCCTCCACCTTCTTATGATTTGATATTTCATACCTGCCATCTTGTTATTGTACAATTCAACAGACAAGAATTTTTTAACTTCATATACTTCCAGTATTATGCTATGTAATTTTTATATAATTATTATAGTAAAAAAAAAATTCTTACTGCTGTTTATAATAATTTTTCAATAAAAAGAACTACCAGTTAGAGGTCATTGGCATCTTTAGTATATGATACTTCTAAAACATTATGGTAAAGATTTCACTCTTGGTATTAGAAAATACAGAACTTTCTCCACTTCTGCTTTTGCGATACATTTCTTTCTCAAATCAAATAAGACTAACTGAAATCATGAGTGAGTGCTTCATGACTTGGCTTATGGTATCCAAATAATGTAAGACTAGAACAGATCAGGTAACCTGTAGGTATGTTTTGAAATAACTGACTTATTTAATTTTAATAGGTCATAAAGCTTGCTTTTGAAGAGTTTGAACTGGAAAGAGGCTATGATACTCTTACTGTTGGAGATGCTGGGAAAGTTGGTGATACCAGAACAGTGTTGTATGTGTAAGTACAGAACTTCTAAAATTTTCCTTGGACATTTGTTGTCATATGTTGTTTCTTCTGGGTCGTGAGATACCTATTTAATTTTGTAATTTTAATGTATGTGATTTGTTTATATAATGTATGCTTAAAATTCAAGCACTGTCAAAGAAAATTGTTCATTACAAAATTCACTCCAGATCTTTAATAGCATCTTTATAGGCTTTAATATCGGAGGCTAAAAACTGCAGAGAACTGAGATTAGATTTTTTTTAAAGCAAAAATCTTCTTTTAAGAAACAAGTGCTATCTGTATAACTCTAATTGTATTCACAAGCAATTACAGGAGTAAAAAAATATTATTTAGATTAAATAAAAATTGCTTAGATTTCAGGAAACAGAAAATAAAACTTGTGTAAAATAAATAACCCATTGATTAATTTCAAAATTTTTAGACTTAAAATTGGATTTGTGAACAAATTTTTCATGAAAGCTCATAGGCCACTGTTCAGTAAATTTAAACATGCTTCAGGGATTAGTATAATATTGTATAATATATAATATATTTTATATATACTATACTATACTATAATACAATATAATATGTAGAAAGTGAAGCAGCTTACATAAATTTGAAGGAAAATTCCAAACTACATAGCTAATCTTAAGATACAGGTCTTTAATACTGTCTGGGCTAATGGAAAGAATAGAATCCTATACAGATTGATTAATCTCATTTTCCTTAACCATCTCATTTTAGTTGAATATACTCCTTTTCCTTCCTTCGTAATGGGAGCTTGTGGTCACAAGATATTTTAGCTGTAGCTTTTAGAGGGTTAAGTTAGCATATGAATCCTGATCAGAGAATACAAAACAAAATTACAGGGTTAATAAATCAGCAATGACTAAATAAGAGAAACTGGCAACATTTATTTCATAATAACATTACTTGACATTGCACAGAAATCTACTAGATAAAGACACTATTGAACATATTTGATAAAAAGAATCCATCATTATTTTAAGTTTTGAGGTTTTTTAATCCATATAAATTATTGAAATGTTTATTTTACATAATTATAACAAATGAGTGCACTTAACACCTACAGAATTTATTTTAAATTAATTAGAATATTATTGGAGGGACAAGTCTGAGGACAATATCTTCATTTTACTTATTTGTTTATGAATTATATGTTTATGCGGAGAGAAGCCCCAAAGCAATCAAGAGGGACTTCAGGGCACTGGGGAGATTGATTGAGGGATCGGGAGCACAGGTGGTGTTTTCCTCAATCCCTTCAGTGGTGGGGAAGAACACTGAAAGGGAAAGGAAAACACAGCTGATTAACAAGTGGCTCAGAGGCTGGTGCCACCGGTCGAACTTTGGCTTTTTTGACCACGGAGAGGTTTACAAGGCACCGGGCCTGTTGGCGACAGACGGAGTACATCTGTCTCAAAGGGGGAAAAGGATTCTCGCCCATGAGTTGGCGGGGCTCATTGAGAGGGCTTTAAACTAGGTATGAAGGGGGAAGGGGATAGAGCCACGCTCGAGAGAGATGAGTCTAGGGGTGGTGTGCCAATCTCGGGGGTGAGGTYGATAGCCCGGCTCAAGTGCATCTACACCAATGCACGCAGCATGGGCGGCAAGCAGGAGGAGCTGGAAGCCATTGTGCAGCAGGACAGCTATGACTTGGT